>JANTCA010041836.1:0-19442 GCA_024741275.1 Chironex yamaguchii
CAGAAGTTACAAAAGCAAGTTTACAGCAAATGTCGTATCATAAGAGCAATACTTGACCGTGAGTTCGCCACAGGTGCACTTTGATGTGTTACTTGGTAAGAAGGAAAGCTCATTTGAACGTTGATTTTACTCAATCGTTTGAAAACAGAATTCACTTTTTCGTTGAAGGAAAAGGCGTTACTTAAATTTTTTATGGACTATCATGGCCCGCGCGATATTTGTGTAAGAAATGTGTATGAATTTAACATCAACCTGTTTGATATTGCTATGATGTAGCGCTTGTTTTGATGATGCCAGTGTCCTCGACGAACGGTTCTGTCTTCTCGTGTCAATTCTGTATAGTGTGTTTATAGAAATAATGATCCTCGAGCGGCCGCAGCCCCTGCCTTCTCGTAGTGGGGGAGGGGGTAAGATGATGAAAGGGGGTCTGGCTACGCCCTTCAGATTTTAGGAAACGCCCTTTTGAACTCAAAGATACTTTGTTTCCAAATATTAAGGGAAAAGAAAGATGAAATTATTCATAAGCATGTGAAATATATGTGCAATGATGCAAGCTCAACTGCACCAGAAGTGTCCCGTGCACTATTGATGATCAGCAACTGCTCAAGTCATTCTTCCCATGTTTTTGCACGTAGGGATGAATTAACTGATTTCACTTTGCTATGCGATCGTTCACACGATGCAATCGTGACAGGAATATAATCTGCTATCTTAAGAGCTTTATGCAGGCTTGGATAAAGATTCGCCAAATCTCTGTCCTTGAATTTCTTAAAATCAACTGCAATTTGCGAATAAGGAAGCTGAGTGAAAGGCTAAAAGGGTCGAACTGATTAGGATGCTAAAAATGTGAACTGCTGTGCTTGACTTGCTTTCGACATTCTTGTTTGTACAACGGTGAACAAGGATACAGACAGCAAGCAATCCTCGCCTAGTTAGAAGCCACTCCTTGTTAAGGAACTTCTCTTTTCCTTATCAATGTCGTTTCTAACGGCTTAGTATACTCACAAGATACAAATTGAGACTTTCTGAAGTTTCATCTAGTTTCTAATACAATCTGGCAACTGACTCTCATTACAATCGCCGATTCTTTTAT
This sequence comes from Chironex yamaguchii, assembly GCA_024741275.1. Classification (NCBI taxonomy): domain Eukaryota; kingdom Metazoa; phylum Cnidaria; class Cubozoa; order Chirodropida; family Chirodropidae; genus Chironex; species Chironex yamaguchii. The sequence goes on from JANTCA010041836.1 coordinate 1,094, forward strand.
ATGGGTTAACAAATTAAGAACGGATATCAATGTCTGCTTTTACAGTCTCTAAATCTTCCGGAAAATTAGTCGGTTAATCACTTAGCCTTTGGGTGAGTCACGTAGTTTTGTACTTACACAACACTCCTAATTCTCAATAGTTACGTAAGTGTATTTGATTAACAAGGTTATAATGGGTTACAAAACTTTAGGAAATGCAGTCTCTAAGCTAAAGAAAAGAAATTGAAACAAAGTAATGAGAACCGGTACAATGATGAAGACATAAAAGTTTCAGAAAGATATACCATCTTTTCTACGATCAGTTTACAAGACAAGGTGTGACGAAGAAAACGAAACTTAATGAGGGTCTACCCCAACCTTACCATTTTATGCCATTTTTTGACGAACCTATATTAACAAATTTTCAGAAAAGGTGTACACCCCATACACCCCGTGGCTCCCCCATTGTCCTCGAGGATCGCAACTTCCCATCAATTGCAGCTGTCCTACTTGAAAGTCAGATGAGCCCACGAGTTCTCGTTTGTTCTCGCTAAAAGTTTTGAATCTTCTCATTTTAGCTTCCGTCACAAATCATTTTCGACGTTCGTTGCGCTGAATTCGATTGTGTTCCTTATAAATCTCTCTAATTACAAGAAAGTTCGTGTTTACTTGCAATATATATCGAAATATGTTAAAGCTCTTTAAGACTCACCGACGTATAAGATAATTGACGTTTTCCTCCAGAGGCCTCGTTTGTATTGAGGGCTGATTACATGGAGCGGGAAAGCGTGTTTAGCTGAGATGAGAACTTTATCCAAGGTTTCGGTGTAGATAGCTCTTTCTGATATTAGTAAGCATTCGATTACATGAAAAAAGGGCTGGCCCGTCTATCGGGCTGGCAAGCTAAACTTCGGAAGTTTTTCACGTGTAATTGACTTGAAAGTGGGCTGGCCCAGTGAAACGGGCTGAGAATAGTCACATGTGTTTTAGATTGTTACGCGCTGAATTGCTTATCCCCGAGTTTTGCTCGGGCCAGCCCGGTCAATCAAATCTCCCATGTAATCACTCGTTAATCTCAGCGAAGAAAGCCGATCCAGCACGGTAAACTGGGCCAGCCCGCTTCACATATGCAGCCCTTTAGAGCTGTGTTCTATTCTTGAAATGATGTAACACAAATTCAGAAAAATTGCATAGAAGTTACCTGCTCGCAGGGGATGATTATTCAAATCAATTTATCGTAAATTTCGTATAATAAGCCCTGTGTTTGTATATGCTTGTAGTCCCGTTTTGGTTGACTTATAGGAGTGTGGAATGTAAAACCAACGGGCTTACAGCCGGCTTTTATGGTGCTCGATTATTTTATTTAAATACATGGTTGCGTGTCAGGATAAGCTGACCAAAACACATGTATGTTGCTTTCATCTAATTAGAACTTTGAAAGTGAAGGACGTATCACTGGATCTTTCGACCAGGAATCATAACCAACTAATTCTTTATTCCATACCCTTTTGCAGGTTCTGCACCCTTTATCAGTTAGGGTGCTCGACTTTGGAACGTCTTACCACCAGAGTGGTTTCCTGGTCATGACAACTTACCATGTATTCAGTTTGATCAACGCTTTTGACTATGCCATTGGTCAAAATACCCCGTGACATCATACACTCATTAGTGTGTGACTTCATATCTTAAAAAAAATTATTGTTGCCCGAGACCTCTTGGGGCTCTATAGTAGCCCCCGTGTAGTATAGGTATGTGGTACTTTTCTAAAGAGTATTTCTTGTTTAAAAGTTAACTGGTAACATAAAAAAAACTTGATTGGCACATGGTTTCTCTCATGTCACTTTTTCCTCAATACTTATACTAAATGTCGGTTTATAGCTGCACACGGTAAAAAATATGACGATTTTCTGATCGGTTTACGTCGGGTGCCGTTATTTACCAGGTGTCAACAGGACAATTTGTTACCGTTCAGCAATGACACGCCAAAAGTTTACCGTTAAACGTCCGCCCTGATAAAGCCATTAATATCCCGGCTTCGGCAAGCCCCAAAGAGCTGAAATTGGCACATAATTAAAAATAGTTAATTATGTATCCAAATTACGACGGGGAAGGAAAATAGACAAACGGTACGCATGCACTTTGGTTGCACTGTATAAAAATCAAAATGCTCGATAGCCAGTTGGAAACACAAATTCGCTGAAACTTCTTGCTTTCTATCGTAACCTGAAATTACTACCTTTCTTTCGTGAAGACTTGTACAGCTGACTACTACTTGACAAGTTCCCCTCCAACTGGACTTGGTGACCCAGTTTGTCGAGTAGATGGTCGAGTGTTTAAATGCGCGATCTTACGTTTGATGATCTTGACCCTGGCCTGAAATCCAACCGACAGGAGGACACACCTGAAGGAAGGAACGAGGGGGCGCTGCTTACACTAGTCATTCAGCAGGGTCCCTCAGAAATTCTATACTTTACAAAGACAGCAATTGTTTGTGAGTATTTTAAAGGATATTTGTGATGGCCAGGGCATTTTTGGCGGTAACAGTAACCTTGCTTCACCTGGAGTGTGCACGTACAAGTTTACGACAATGACACCTACTTTTGGTCGATCTTCGACCATATCCTTGGTCCTTATACCGCTGCAACCTGAAGCTGCCTAGTAATTACTCCGAGATTTCTGTACCTAGATGTAAAAGCAAGTAAGTGACTATCACCATCACAGCGATAACTGATCTCCGTAGACCACACTAAGCACGACAGGTCATTTTTATTATATTTGGCTCTCTGAGTGCTTTTGTTAGAATGTTACCTCCATGTGCTTTCCGACGGCATGACATGCTCTAACACTTAAATACGCACTTATAGCCTCCGATTGCACTATCAAATCCGGTCTTTTCGGTAAAATTCTTCGCGGTTTTTCGGCAATATGTGTTAGTGTGCACTGAGGAGCAAGGGAGGACCATTAATACCTAAAGACAAAGATATGTGAAATAAAACGTCTTAGGCAGGGGTATGGAAGTGAGGTGTGATAAAAATGAAAACTTAGAATAAAGAGAGCGGGGAAGAAAGATCAGTACTGGCGAAGCTTAAAAATTAAAGAAGCTGTTCGAGGAAGAAATTTGATTCATTTAACGACAGTAGAAGCGCTGATGTCACCATTCTTAGACCCATTTCATCGACCGCAATGATACGTTAAAAACTTTTCAAACAACTTAAATAGCTGATAGCTAACATCTTTTTCCACCACATAATCAGTTCGCTGTGTCCTATCTAGTTAATTATAACCACGTCATCTTTGAACAGGATAAATATACCCTCTTAGTGAAATGGCAATTAATTTGATTCTCGTAAGTAACTCCTAGGATAGTGATATTCGCAGTCTTTATGGCGAAAACAGGGGACGTCTTTCATTTAATTTCGTCGCTGATTGTTGACTTTGTAGTATCCTGCAAATAATAGACAGGAAAATGTAGTAGAGCTCCCCTGTGTATTCGTGCTACGACAATTGCATAGCATAGTTTCTTATGTTTGGTTCCAAGCAGCTCAGCGCGGTTCAAAAGGGGTCCTTTACATAATCGAACATAACACGTCATAGGTATGCCAGTTAGTGCAAAAATTAAGCAGACCATAAAGTTCGATCGTTCGAGCTAGTTTTTTCATGAGAAACACTGATTGATTAAGTTTTGATCTAAACTTATTGTTTATTAACGTTTTGGTGTCATTTAGTGGTATTTTCACCTGCGTATGTCAGTGTATTTTGTATGGCTCATAGATGCTTGGTTTGAAACACTTGGGAAACCGAGACAATTAGTTTGCAATTTCTGAACAGCAATTGAGGTTTGTGCTTTCAATAGAAACTTTCATGGCCCAGTGATGTTTTTGTGTCGGGAACATCTAATTCACATAGGTTATAACCTGAACATTGAATCTGTTTTTTACGAAGTTGTGAAAGGGATAAAAATGGCGACAACACATTTAGCTTAACTTGATAACTGTGCTTCCTTCGATTGCAGTCTCCGAACTAAAATATTTAGGAGTGGTCTAGAAGCAATCGAAGCATGATATTCTGCATCTTCCTGGCTTCGTAGTCTGACAGACGAGTCATGCGTTTGCCGTAAACATTTCTGCTGCCTTTGAGGAGTTCACTTAATGACTTCGGGAGGATTTATGTCGGTTTAGCGTTGTCGGATTTAACAGTGTTGTGATTGCTCGACATAACACAAGATAGCAGCGAGTATACAGTGTGAAGCAACCGTTAGAATTCAGATCTGCAGAGAACGAAAGTTTCTGAAATACGTCATTTGTCCGTTTTTTTAAACATCCCAGCTGGTGTCTAAAACGTACGTTGATAACGATAGACTGTGCATCAATGTCTTGAAATACTCCAAACAAGATGTTTCAGTGTTACAGAAAGGGGACTTCGTTTGCCTCTGGCTTAATCGCCATCGCAGCTGTAGCTTTGATAGCAATAGCCATTGGAACAAAGGAATGGGTCAGGGCTGACATTGTGAGAACAATTAATCAACACGTGAATGGAAGTGGTAACAAGATTGATGGAGGGTACAAGTATTTTGGTCTTTTTAACGGATGCGAAGAGAAGAGATTTGGCCCTTACTATGGCCCACGACGACGCTGCTTTGATGGTGAGAAAAGGATGCACAATTTGTTAAGTAACCACATAAACAAGCATGTATAACTTATTTATATAATGTAAACATATGCATATTGAGCACTTTAGATAGACTAGGTAATGCACATATCTGTGCGTGCATAAAGCTATACATACGTATGCACATACATAAAATGCTTAAAGATTTTATGACATCGAAATTTATCATAAGTCGATAAGTAAATTCATACTTAAATGCGCATACTTATTAATATCAAAGTCGAATAATTGTTACATTGGTCAGTATAATTATAATTTGTTGTGAACTTATTACCTACAGAACGGGAGAAAACATGAAATATCAGGGAGTGAACTAATTATGATTTTAAACACTTGCTGCTAACCAGGTATAGTCCCTACTTTTAATGGAAAGTAGTGCCCCCATCCTGATAGAACCCACTACATTTCGGGACCGACTTCTCAAAGATTTCCAAAACAGTAGAGCCCATTCATTTGGTTGCTACTACTACGTTCATGCTGTTGTACTCTTCAGGAAACTGAGTAATCTAAGATCAAGTACTACTTAGTATAACTTTGAATTCAATACATTAAATCTTATAGACAAAGGTCAAATAAATACAGATATGCAATATTTAGAGCACTGGCCAATTATCGGAAATTTTCTTGAGCATCATTAACTCGGGTTTTTTTTCTCTCCATTTTTATTTAGAATGCTTGAAGAAAAATTGGTTTGACCTTCTGAAATTGTCAGACGGCATTACTTTTTATTACATGCTCAGCGTTACGTTCTATGTTATTCTCATACACGTATGATTAGGAATAACGGATGATCTCCTAACATACGTATGATTAGCTTATAGATGCTGTACTGATGCACGTATGATTAGGAATAATAGATGCTCTACTGACACCCGTATGATTAGTAATAACGGATGATCTCCGAACATACGTATGATTAGCTTATAGATGCTGTACTGATGCACGTATGATTAGGAATGATAGATGCTCTACTGACACCCGTATGATTAGGAATAACGGATGATCTCCTAACATACGTATGATTAGCTTATAGATGCTGTACTGATGCACGTATGATTAGGAATAATAGATGCTGTACTGATGCACGTATGATTAGGAATAATGGATGCTCTACTGATGCACGTATGATTAGGAATAATAGATGCTGTACTGATACACGTATGATTAGGAATAATGCATAATGTACTAATACAAGTACGATAAGCAATAATAGATGCTGTACTAGTAAACGTATGATTAGCAATAACAGATTATCTACTTACACACGTATGACTAGTAGTAATTAGATTCTGTACTGATATACACGTAATAATAATAGGTGCTGTATTGATAAACGTATGATTAACAATAATAGATTTGGGTTATATTTAAAGATTGCGATGCACGTTTTTATTGCCTTTCTCATATATTTTGCAAATATTGATCGTAAGTGCGTGAGTTACTGCTGTCAAAAGAGGAAAATTAGGCAGATGTGTCGCCATTCTACGTTTTTGATACCTGCCAATCTTTACCAGTAGTTTGTTTCAGGATTTGTAATTGTAAGGTGTAACAAGAACTGCCAACAATAGTATGTAACATTGTCTAAATACCACTTTTTTACATTTGGAAGTTCATTCAGCTGTTATTTGCACTTGCATTTTAATGCCTTATGACCAAGCTCAAGTTTTAATTCACTTGGATAAAACGTCGACTTAGAAATCTGTCATTGTTTTTGAATTTATTCATAGGACTTAAAAATAATTTTTTCTGCTAATAGTTTGTTGCAAAATTTTCGTTGATTACAGCAACAATTAACATATCCTCAGCATCGCACTCAGAACTTTACTTCTGTTCTTGACGCAAGACCACGCTGTTGACGTGTATCTGAAACTAGTGCAAACATCTATAAATGGATGTAGCAGAAATGCCACTTCTAAGCGTATTCGCCAATAGTCAAGATACCCAGTATGAGGAGTGGACTTTAGGGGTTCAATGACTAAGAATCTTTGAGCAGTTTAAACGTGCAATTTGCAATCTAGTGACGTGGGTTTAAACCTTTAAGTGGTCATAGTTTCACTTTGCCTCTGTTTCTCGCACAAGACTATCCTGTCTTCTATCTGAAATGTACAAAGGCGTCAGGTATGCGGTCGAGAGGTCCCGGTTCGAATCTCAAGTAGTCTTAATCATAGCTTACATACTATTTTTCATCTTCTTTGCACTCTCTGTTGGGTGTAACTTAGTCTTATCTTGTCACATATTTGTTCTAATGTTTTATAGCATATTTATAGAACATTGCAACTTTAAAAAATTATGTTTAACTTAACCGACAAATCGAAATTGATTCTTGCGGAAACCAATTTTGGAAATAAAGATTTCATTTACAGGGTGAAAGGCACTAAAGTCATCTACCTCTCGTTTTCGGGAAACAGACATTAAATTTGAAATGAGATGGATATTGCCTTGACAATGTACGCTTAGCTAGAACAAAGGAATCTTTATTACAAAGTTATATACAGCTCTTCAATCTATTAGCCAGCTTATGCTTGTTTTTCATTCATAGCACTTGAAGAAGTCAAATCTTTTGCTGATATTAACAAAGTATATGCAACATTGGCATGCAGCTGCATCGCAATCGTGATTTTAATAGCATCCGCATACCTAAGTTTTTATGTTGAACTTGTCAAGTCTATTCCGGAATGGCTGGACCCTTTTCTCTTGAATATTGTCAACGGAGCAGCCTGTAAGTATTTATCAAAGATTACAACTTGTAGGGTTTGACTTTTTATTACTGAGCAGCCAGGTATCCAATTCTACATAATTATTATTTCGGTTCTCATTTGAAGTGGTATTAAGCTATGGCATGCATCTGGCATAAGGGCGCGTGTGCTGAAAGATCCCCCTTCGGCTACCATCCTCAAAGCAAATTCACTTTGTTGTACGTGAGAATAAGCCATTTTGTTAAGCCATTATTACGTTAGTGGGTTTGTAGAGCAATTGAATAAATCAAGCCTTAGATGAAAACGAGGTTACCGTTGTTTTCGTATGAATTGACCAGGAACGACTGACGAATACATTTGTGAGGGTTTTTTTATCTCTGATGAAGACAGAGTAAATAAAGAAAATAGTTGGAAATTTAAGTTTTATTTGCTGTCAAAAACCGTCTTTGTAACTCAGATAACTAAGAAAAGTGAGATTTTGATCGTATAAATAAATATCTACTTTTCTCTTTGCTGATTTTGCAAGATGTGTTTAAATCAGCTCTATACTCGTTTATATTCTAAAAAATTGGTTACAATTTTTCTCTCAAATTTTTTTTAACAGTTGCCTTTGCTTTGATTGCTGTCGGACTATATGCTGAGCTTTACATTAATACTTTTAAGCAAACAGTATTACCGGATAGTGACCTGAAGGATGGCTTTTCAACAGAGGGAAAATCACAACTTAGGTACTCCTACTGGCTCCTTGTGGCGGTCTGTGGATTATGCTTATGTAACCTCATGTTTGTTTGTGTTGCCTCATGCAAGCGAAGCAAGACAAAATTATTTTTAACAAATTTGACAAAGAGCCGTCGGGGAGGGACCTCCGTCAGTAAGCATGCGAATGGGGATGGAGCAGGAATGATGTTATATTAGACTACAATTCTCAAAACGAGGCTCTAGTGGAAAGCATTGTATCGAACATTGCGTAGTGTCTTGCTATGAACTGAAGAATTAACGGAGATACATATTCTAATTTGCTAACCATACTATTATTTACAATGCTTTTAGTGATATATGCTAAATAGTTATCTTGGTTTTTGGTCACGGAGTGTACAATTGTTGTCTTCCTGGGGGGCAAAGAGTGTTTCCGGTAAGCTACCCCCGTCTTTATTTTATGTCTCCCTTTCTGCTTTGCGTAACGGGCAAAGGACGTAAATGTAGTTACATCAATATGAGAATAGAAATAAAGTAACGAGATGTGATTGATCAAGGGGACATAGAACGGGGGTACTGACAGATCGGAAACAGCCCTGATTAAAACATTGGTTTTAGACTTTGATTGGACAACAGTAGTCATTGTGCTATTCTCCGTGATATACTTCTAAGGTTCCTTTAATTATGACTTTTCTTAGACTCTGTAACGTGTATCACTTCTTATAGTCATCATCACTATATCATTATGGTCATCGTTTTACTATAATTCACATCTGTGATGTAATCTTTATGACGATAATCCTCTTTATTATCCTAATTAACATTTTGATCATATTCATCAGTGTTATCGTCACCGTTTTCATAAGTAATACGCATATCACTACCATAATCAACATAATTAGTATCATCGTGCTTCAGAGAGGCTTCTTTGGTAGAGGTTCCATTATTTTTCTTAAAGAAAATGTACTTTGAGAATAATGTCTTTACATGTATGCCTGTAGCGTGGAATTTTAGCAAATAAGGTTCAATGGAGGGGGGGAGGCAAGTGCCAAACCCACTCCATGTCTGTAGCCAGGGAGAGAAAAATACAGTCGAATCTGACTATAGCAGACACCTGCAATTTGTGGAAAAAGTGTCGCTGTAACCAGGTGTCCGCTATATAGAGGTTTTCAATGTTTCGCGAAGAAAGGGGAAAGAGATACGTGAATGTATAACAATGTTCTAACCTCGTTTCTCAAAGTTCCCAACAGTTATATCCATGGGATATGACAGGGTAGAGGGTAAATAGAAGTGCAGGACTTCAACTGGAAACACCAAAAGGATTATTCTTTTTATGGTGATGCTCGTGTGGTACATTGGTTGGAAGAAGAATTCAAGAAAATAAACGAGAATATCGATTTCAAAGTAGTCAAGTGTTTGGAACAGTTGCATTATTCAAAAAATACTTACAGTTTCACGATTTTTTTCGGTTTATATTTTTCTCTCAAGGTAGGGGCTTAAAAACGAGTAAAATACAAGTGTCCGCTATACACAGCTTAATCTTAAGGTAAATGTTCATGCGTTTCTGAGAAAGCGTCTCTACTTTAGCAAATGTCTTCTATAAAACTGTCCACTAAATAGAGGTATTTCTATGAGAATTTGTCCATGATTCTGCCGGTTCTTAGAAAACGTGTCCGCTATTACCAAGTGTCTGCTATATAACATGTCTGCTATAGGTAGGTTCGACTTTAGTTAACTCTTTGACCTGACTGTTACTTGTTATTTAGGTTTTAAACTGACATCAGATAAACAAAAAGCAATTATTACGAATTGAAGATAATAACCATACGATAAATCACTGAACTTTTCACCTCCGATTTTGAAGTTAACAAGGTAACAAGGTAGCAATAACAAGAAGTAAGCCACAAATGCTAACACGTTTACGAGACTAAAAAGAAGGGAAGAACTTCATAATAGTTTTTATTTAAGATTTATCACGAATTTGGTGCAGTATAATAGTGATCATTATAATCATCATGATTTTCATTATTGCCTTCATGATGATCATCAAGAATTGATCATCCATAAGCAATCGATTTATCTGCACTATCCTTACAGTATCATCTTTAAGCTCAAGTTTTTTTATTATCATTAGCACAATATTCACCTAGTTATTTGCCGATGTTATTCTTTGTGCAATTTTTGTTTCAGTTTTTGTAGTGAGCCTAGGCTCAAATGTTTGATATTTCCTTAACAACTTGAAAACACTCAAAAGGCGCAAATCTCACTTTAAGGTAGTTTGATTTCCAGATAGACAGCTGTCATTACAAAAGCATAGTTTATTGAGTCTAGGGTCATATCCCGACTTGCGTGATTCTGAAAAACAACAAGATTAAATATAAAATTTTTAAATCTTCGGCCCTTTTTGAGAAAATAATGATCCTATGAGGTATTAATCATGCGACAGAATAAGACGAAGAGAGTATACGTCATAATGTATGTCAAAGCAAGGAGGACTGTAACTAAACCAGCATGGAAATAATCTATCAGGTTGGAGACAAAGTAGATCAAAACAGTTTAAACACAAAAAGGGAAGACATTAAGGAAAACGTACACTATATTGGAATCAAAATGTATGAAATGAATAATGAAAAGCGCAGACGTGGCTTGTTACTAGAAGTCTGTGAAATCGTACGTTTTTCCAAGTGTAGATAAGTCGTTTCTCTGTTGTGAGTCTATGGTGGTCGTCTCTTATGTTGTGACGGACGACAGTTTACTCAAGAACAATTGTGATATCGTGGTTGTTCTGACCAACATGATAACTCTATTGGCAGATGTAAGGATGCATGTACATTTGCGAGTACTCGTCCTGCTAGTGTACCTATAAAGTTTCAGCAGCCAGACAACGGAGAATTCCTCAAATGTTACTTTACGAGTTAGATTGTTTTCAAAGAAAAGAGAGTCAGATTGGAAAGGGTATCCTGGTTAACATTCATTTAATGATCCCAGCTTTCGAAAATATCATTTGGATTAACTTCAGCCATTTTGTTCTAGCAGGGGAACTCTCCTCCGTGCCCTCCCCTACAGCTACGTGGTTGTCCCCATACTACATGTGAGGTATAATGTTACCAAGCAAACAATAACATTCGTAAGTTCGACCTCTGATTGAATTCGACGGCATTTTGCGCAAGCAGGTAAAAGCACTTTGAAACAAAGTCATTTCAAGGAAAAGTTACGATCAGTGAAAAGCATGTATTACACGTTAATATGCCTGTGTTATGATTGGTATCAATTACAATATTCACTCAATAGTCATTTATGGGATAAACAAAAGGAATTTTTTAAAAAAGTTTAGAGCTTTAATACTTAACAACAACATTTCTTATCATATTATCTGTCTGATGTTCTTCCTTGTCTATGAATTCAGTCCAGTAGACGAGTTCGTCCATCCGTCGTTCAAGTTTTTGACAGAATATTGCATTACCCTTACGTCTTACACTTAACTTTCTAATATTCCTTTTCCTTTTCATTTTCTGTTTTTGTTTTTTCTCAAGCATCTTTCTTGTACCAGTTGTCCCAGCAATTCCATTTTCCCAAAATGCAGCACTTTCCTTTGAAGCAATGGATCCTTCATCATTCATGAATGAAGCTGGCACCAATACTTGAAACAAATCAGAGAACCTCTTGGTCATAAAATCTAAAAATACTCTTTCTTGCGTTATTTGAGGAAGATGTAAGGATGCAGTTGTAATGGCCTCATTTATAATTGCCACGAAAATATTTAGAAACCAAAATATTTCAAACAGAATGAAAACACAGAAGTAGAATGAACCAAGAAAGGGGTAATGACTTCTTAACTGTTTGAAAATTTCTCCTCCTAGAACCATAGTCAGTTGGCTTGCAAGTGTTTGCGAAAATGTTGAAAATTCTTTGATTTCCCAAAATGTGAGGTAAGCAAAGGATGCAAATCCTATAAAAAGTAATAGAAAGGGTAGAGAATAATGAGCCACAGGTCTAGCGGCTCGTTTGAGTGTATTTGACAATATCATGACAATCGGAAATATGCAGATAAATTTGTTTAATTTCAAAATAGAGAAGAACATGATAAAAGCAAGTGATTGTATCATTGCTTCATCTGCAGCAGCAATAAATGGAAATCCCAGAAATCTCGAGGGATATTTATGGAATTGGATCATGATTTTGTCTCCTTGCCACCATCGTAGAAACCAAAGAATGAGTGACGAAAATAAAGCAATTGCAAGTGCCATCTCAATCAAGTGCCAAAATTGGGTTAGATAACTTTTACCAAGACGGAAAAATTTCCTTACTTCCACATACATGAAGTACATCAAGATTAAGATTAAAAGTAATTCAGCTGCCATGACTATTTTTGAATATGATCCATGGTATCTGTAAAGCAAAAAAGATGTGATTATCCCTTTCGGCGATATTTGAGTCGTTGGTAACATTTCAATGACAACAAAACCAGTTGCAAATAGATTAATTTGTGCATTATAGACTGAAAATTCAAAGAAAATTGCTCTTGTATAGCGGTCAATCCAGTGAAAATCTTGCAAATATTTTGTTGTCATGTGGGCTTCTGATTTTGATATACCTAGATTTACATTGTATCCACCTCCATTGTATAGGCAATGTTTTCCCCAATATGGAAATCCCTTTGATTCTGACATTTGTTTAAACTTCCAGGCTTCATCTTTTATCATGCTGATGTGGTATGTTGCTGAATATACATCGATGTCAATCATGCTATCTAGATATTCACGTCGATCACTTTCCTTCTTTAAGAAAATTCTTTCTTTGTTACCTCGTATGGCGGCTCGACGATGTTTAGTTCGTTTCTGTAAAAAAGATTGAGCATAATTTTGATTTTGTGTGCGATGATCCCGCCATCCTTGTAGATAATCGTGCGTATCTTCATTTGATATGGAATAACCGACATTACACTCTTTTATAACATCTTTAAAGTCTTTTGCCACTCGGCATTGACCTAGAAATAATTTGCAATATAAGGAATCAGTGGAATCTCTAGACAATTTAGTCAAGACATGCACCAGAAATGAGAATATCAAATCTTGATTTTAAGGTAAAGAGAAGTATATCTTCCGTCAAAAAAATTTACAAAATAAACTCTCCATACCGTGAACCAATGCGCGGTACATAAAATGTGCTATACCTTAGGAAGTTCCTTTGCAGCAGGGGTTCCAAGCAAGAGTCGTGAATAGATGGTCACAAGTGTGCAGTTGATATTGCAAATCTAACTTAGGCACTTTAAACCACCTCATGATATCAACAGTTAAGAATTAGCAAAAGGAAGTGTTACTTCTAGTAGGGGACATATGGCTACTTCTTTCTATCCCTGGGATCCCTGCTACAAGGTAAAAATTTACAATATGATGAAAGCAAAGAGAAAATAGGTGTGAATACATAAAACCTGAAGTCATCCTGTTATAGATCGTTACAACTATTTACTGCCAAGGGGTATAATGGCATTATATTCCTTAAAACATATTGGAGAAAATTCATATGATGCACCTATAAACGATGTGAAAAGATGGTGTCCTGAACTATCTACAAAGATGCTACATTTATTATTTATCAGATAGCATTTATTTCTAATGTCGCTATTGTCTACCAAATGTGGTCATGTTTGCCTGCTTTGTAAAGGTAAATAAATCAACATTTAATTTTTTCCATCCATGGCCTGCAAGTTTATAAAAACGAAAATGCTTTACTGAATTGATTGTGTCAATAATAGTACACTTGGAGAACAATAAAACGTTTACTATACGTGACAGATAACATCTAGAGATAAGTTCTTCATTATAACGTTCACGCTCCTACACCTATTCCTCGTTACAAATATCTTTCTTCTATACTACCATATCATATCATTAACATCATATCTTATCGTATAAATTGTTTTATTTCACAGCTCATAATAATGTTTCATACACAATTAAATAATACGAACTCACAAAGTTCCCTAAAACAAACGAGCTTGTGAAGTTGATAATCCCCTGTCAAGTGACATTTAAAAGCGAAATTATATTGCTTTTTGTTGTCTTTAAAATTGTCGAAAGAAGAAGAAAAGCATGCTGCAATGCTACGTTCTTTCCCCGCCTAGCTATAAATGCGGAACATGGCATTATTCAAGCTGTATTGAAGAAGTTGAGAGCGTTTGAACTTTGGTGCTACAGAAGAATGATGAAAATTAGCTGGACTGAGAAAATGACTAACATAGAAGTACTGAAAATAATGAGAGATATGCGATTGGTGGATAGTTTGTCGAAGAGAAAGATGAAATATGCTGGGCATCTACTAAGAGAAAGTGCAGGCATATTAATAGTGCTGATGTTGGAGGAGGCAGTGGATGGAAAGAGACTGAGAGGGAGATCACGAATAAGGTGATCTGATGTCGTCAAGCAGTCAAGGCTATTTGAGACGAAGAGAAAGGATGGCGATCATGATAACATTGAAAAGTAAGCGACGTTCGAAGACGTATAGATGTTTTTGTTCATAAAAAGTAACTCTCATGTAAAGAGTGGGAAAAGATGGACACCAGTGTGTCATAATGTGTAAAAAGTTCACTTTTGTTTTACCTGGTTTTATTCTGACCTGACGAAGTCGTACTTGACCTACTCGTAGGTTTTCTTGAAAGTATATTGCTTTGCTATTCATAGATTGTTTTCCATTGTACCAATTACTCTTGTACAGGGCTGGTATCAGCTGAAAATCAACCCAAGTCCAAATGTCGTCAATACTTGTTATCTACACAGAGACAAAACCTTTGGTTAATGAAAATTATTATAGAATTAATACACATGCTATAAATGGTCCTCAAACGCATCAAAATTGACTCTAGAGACAGGTTTTTGTTAAACTCACATACCTAGGAACTCCCTTGGTACCATTAGGAAGGTAGGACGTGAAATTACTGGAAAGTAGTAATTATGTACACTTTTGTTTCATTTTATTGTATTGTAATCTATAGAATTTGGAAATTTAATGTAATTTTAAAGATAGTCTCGGTTGATAATTTTACCTACAGGAAGAAACTTCCTTCTTGACCACGCTGTCTTGGAAGGTGTGCTTGTGAATTAAAGCAAAATATATCAGGAATGTAGGCAGGGACCTCATATGTAAGTCTTATATCATTAATTATTTAATAATAAAACATTGTCATTAACCTATGTAATATCGTAATTGTATATGATAGCATCGCCATACTTTCGTCTGAACGGATAAGATTCATTGCTTATGCTCAATCTTTGACCAAGGAGCATCGTTTTGTTAATCTAAAACTAATGCCACGTTTAAGCTAAGTATGTTGATAGAATATAGCTAACATTTACAATGACATCGCAACAGTGGTATTTCTAAAATACTTGAATATGTACACATTTAGTAAGAAGTAAAGACTTCGATGTGTACATCAAACAGCCTTGACGCTCCCAGCATCGAGAGATAACTGCTACAAACTTCAGTACAGGTAATAGTTACATACCTTTTGAAAGTTTTCTGATAAAACAATGTCCTCTAATCTGTTTTCGAAAACATACATAGTTGGTTCACGATATCCAAACACAACAAGAGTCATTAGCACAAGAAAAAGAAGGTATGTCACTAGATCTTTTAAAAAAGATTTCATTCTTTTCTCTTTTAATCTGATATCTCTTGCCCGTTTTAGTTCATCTCCCGTAAGTCGACTGAAAAGAGAAACAAAAATGAATACATAAAAAATGTATGAGCTAAGACAAGTTCATTGATTATGTTAATACCAATGGTATTGGAAGCCAAGATGCTTTAGAGAAACGCATGCTTGGCATTGTAACAGAACGTCAGTTTCTAAAGAGCTGGTTGTATCAACCTAAACCATTTATTCGGTAGGATGACTTATTTTCAGTCTCTAAAAATTCCGTGGGTTGAGAAGGGTAGCTCGTAAATATGGTCCTGAAAAAGGAACATCGCCAAATTAATTTTATCATTTTATTTCAGAAGTCAACAATACCCTTAAGGCATTAATAGGTACTGCTGACAACACTGCCGTGGAGAGGGATAAGCCGAAATGCCTCGGCCCCCCAAATTCATTTGTTTCGCCAATAAACATATTGTAAACGATGTTTTCGAGTATTGGACGATCGGCGAGCTTAAATGCTCATAGCAGACGGATGCAATAAAATTTTGCTGCTACATGTATTTCTCGTCGTGAAATAATTCAAACTTGTGAATTTATATTTATGATTTAATTGCTCGAGATTACTTTTTTTACTTTTTCATTTTATTACATTGCGCCACGACAACTTGAGACCATTTTGGGTTATATTAGATTTCAAAATTCTTTATATTGTCCTGCTTTATGTTTTGTATCAGTTAGTGGGTGTGATTTCAAATGGCCCTTCGTCATTTTAGTACTCTTTATGTTGTCTTGTCTTTTTTGTAGTATTTGGTGCTTGTACATCGTCCCTATTGCAAATTACCATCAACTGAAAAAAATTGAAGCAGTCTAAGCTATTTAGACTATATATATGCATATATTAATTCTGATGAAGATATAGATGTATATATATTAAGGTCAACCTTCTCCTAAGTGTATAAATATTATGTATAAAACTCAAAAGAATACACCAACCCATTGACGTTTCGATTTTATCTTCATTAGAACATATATATATATATAGCCGACCGGGCTCGAACTGACAACCCTCAGATTCAAAAGCCAACACTCAAACCTCCGTGCCATTACGGCACAAAGGTTTGGTAAAGGACTTTCAAAGTCCTTGGTATGACGAGACGAAACCCAAGCGTGGGTAAGGAGAAATTCATTAATTTTTTCTGCGTTTCGCCTTAAGCCTTCATCAGTGCCAGATATATGTAGTATAGATAAATAGATGCATAGACACATAAATAGGTAAATAGATAGACAGACAGACAAATAGATAGATAGATAGATGAATAGGTAGACGAATAGATAGAAAGATTGAAGGATATATGACAGATAGACAGACAAAGAGATCAATAAATAGGTAGGTAGATAGATAGATAGAGAGAGAGATAGATAGATAGATAGATAGATAGATAGATAGATAGATGAATAGATGAATAGATTGACAGATATGAATGGGCTTGCTCTTTGCCTCTGGCACAGTTATTTAAAACGGTTCTTATGAAAGGCAATTGCTTATTGTACCTAACCAGTATATGCCTGTCCTGGTAAAGTAAAATATAGAAACGGGAAGTGCTTTGCTGAGCATTCTTAAATAAGGGATAGGAGATTGGAAGGTGTATCCGGACCACGGTCAACAGTACTTACGTTGTTTCAGTGGAATCTTGCTTCACTGAAGAATCACTTTGCTCGACGCATCTGCACTTGTCATGAACAGAATTAGAGATATAATGAATTGCGTTTTTGTAGACATTAAGAATCTCTTCATCAGTGTTGTGCCTCCGAAGTATAATGGCCACAAACACTGCTACTAGGAGAAGTTTGAAGGGTTGAACAACGAAAGTAGACTGAAGGAAGCCTGTCAAGACAGCAACCACCCACTGGGTTGATTTGACATTACCCCACATCATGCTGTAAAATAAAACAAGAGTAGCTGATCCTGCACAGCACACAAAACATAAACACCAAGAAGTATATCTAAATAGTGCTCTTGTAGAACTCCGTGAAGTATTGACTTGTGACGTCACTGTGGTATTCGACGGGTCGTGTATTTCATAACAAGGATGAGGCAATTGTTGCTCGTTGATCGAGAGGATGTCTGAATTTAGCTCAATTTGAACGTTTCTGATAGTGGATTGAACGTATTTTCGACGATTGACAGCACCTCTATCATACGTTTGATCATAATTGGAATGAGAGTGTGAACCTCTTTGATTTGTAAGGGCACTATTTGTATCCGATTGGAAGAGATAAACAATGAGAGCATTTATTGGAATCACAATAAAACCAGATTGGATACCAACAAGAAAAGCCCTGTAGTTGATTTTAATGGACCCAAAGTGTATAGTGTAGTGCGCATGTGCATCATTTCCAAAACTAAAAAACATTGCACTTGTAAGCATCGTTGTAAATATCAATGATAAACAGCAAGTAAATCTTTGCACACGTGTAAATGAACTGTGAGGTGGTTTTAAAAATAATGATAACCAAATATGTTTTTGACTGAAATCTCTGGCCGTTTTTGTGGTGAAAAGATGTGTAAAGTCTTTTAATTCGTTCTCTCCTGCCAACGGAATGACTCTTTCAATTTTACCATCGTCATACTCAACAGCAAACCATTGTTCGCAAACAAATTGATGTCGCTTAG
>JANTCA010041847.1:0-19442 GCA_024741275.1 Chironex yamaguchii
ACTCGAATATAATTGTTGGTAAAATTCTTCTGTCCTTTTTAGGATTCTTACTCTGTCATTAATGACTGTTCCATCTGCGGTTTGGCTCTACTGAGTTATCTATCTTATACTTAGTCTATCTTCCCATTATTGTTGTCTTATCTACGATGATATCACCATTTTTTGCTTTAACAAAACCCGAAGATGAGCAAGTTCTTTTTCCAACAATTTCATTTATTTTCTTCTGGATTACTGCAGGGTTAGATTTGTCACGCTTTTCAATTTCTTCGCTTTTCTTGTTAAACCAGGTATCCTTTTCCTTTATATATTTATATTTAATGTTTCTATCTGCATCTC
The DNA here is from genome assembly GCA_024741275.1 of Chironex yamaguchii. Classification (NCBI taxonomy): domain Eukaryota; kingdom Metazoa; phylum Cnidaria; class Cubozoa; order Chirodropida; family Chirodropidae; genus Chironex; species Chironex yamaguchii. The sequence goes on from JANTCA010041847.1 coordinate 337, forward strand.
TGCATTCTTGGCTTTCTCTCTTAAAGATAAATTGTCTTTTTTTCATGAAGATTAAAATCTCATCTCTCATCCACTTTTGCTTGCTTGATGAGTCCCTTTTTGGCATTACTTCTTCTGCTGTTACTTATGCTTTTTTTAGAACATTCCATTTACAATCTTCTTCAAATTCCAGTGCCTCAAATCTATTCTTTGCTGCAACTGTATACATTTGCATGATTCCCAGATCATTATTCAAGAGTTCCTACATCAGTTCTGGTGTTGTTTGTATTTTCTTCAATTTTCTGAGTTTCTTTTTCAACGTGCAAAGCAATAATCGATGATCACTCCCACAGTTCGCTCCAGGGTATGTTTTGGTTTACTGAAATGCATGTCTTAAACGTTTATTTATGGTTATGAAGTCTATGTGGTTCTTGTGTTGACAACAGGGGCTTTTCCATGTCCATAACCTCCTTGGATGCTGTAACCGGGATATATAACTTATGTTGGGACATGTATGACTGCTTACATGGATTGATGACATTGGAAATTCAAAAGGAGAAGCAGAACAGTGAAATCTGTGACAGTTATTTGTAAGAACAGGATTTGTTATTTTTTCTGTTTATCCTTATGACCGACAAACACAAATTTACTTGGACTTGTATTTCCTTTAGTCTCATGTAATTGATATGGTTTTATTAGAATGTATATCTCAATAAACATAGCATTAAAGCCTTTTAGAACCTGGCATTTGCGTCCAATTTGTCAGACAGTGTAGCTACCCTGCTGTTTTAAGTCTAGAGTTGCCACTGGTTGACCGAAAGTTGTAGTCACATGATCTGTCACGTATGTTTGAGAACATGAATATTTCTTAAAATTGATCGTCTGCAAGATGGTGTTAGAACCACTTTCATTATTCCGTAAGCGCACTGTTCCTTAACCAACAAATAACCTTTAAATAATTTGGTTAACCAGTTGAATTTGGATTGACATTTTGCGGAAAGAGTGTCTAAACTGTCTGTTAGTGTTCATTTCTTGTAGTTTCTTTGGTCTTGAAAATGAGCTACCACCAGTGTCTCTGAGCAAAACTTTGGAGTATGCCTCTCGTCTCACACCTTCAAGAAAAACCTGGCCTGACTTGTCAAGAACGATACATAGATTTCATTAAATAAATTGTCTACCTGAGTTATAATTTAAAAAATATCACGTCAAAGCCCTTGTTGTAATGAGAAATTCCAGACTCACGCCATGGTAACACCGTACCAAATGTCGTCTGGGCATGGTACCAGGGACAAAGTAGTCACCTGCGCCATTAACTCTGGTGGAAATTGCAAAAAAGCAGTTTGGGTTTATGCCAAGAAGAAGCACGACAGATGCAATTTTTGCCTTACGCCAGGTGCTAAAAGAGCACCAGGAAGGACAAGAGATTGTACATTGTGTTTTCAGAGACCTGGCAAAAGCATATTAGTACCGAGAGAGGAAGCGTAGAACTGTTTTGAGGCTTAAGAAAGTGCCAGAATAGTATGTAAATGTAATGCAAGACATGTACAGGACTAGTACAACACAGATAAGGACAACAGCAGGATTGAGTGAACCCTTCAATGTGACAGTTGGAGTACACCAGGGGTCTGCCCTGAGCCCTTTTCTGTTTGCCACTACTATGTATTGCTTAACACAGGGGATAAGGAACGAGGCACTATGGTCAATTATGTTTTCCGATGATATCGTATTGTGTACAGACACCAGAGATGAAGCAGAGAAAGAACTTGAGAACTGGAGGTGAGCACTGGAAGACAAAGGAATCAAGGTTAGCCGCAAGAAGACTGAGTATTCATGTGCAGGGGGAGGTGCAGAAGATCCAGGAGATATAAGTACGCAAGAAGACGTGGTACCAAGGGTTGAGGAATTTAAACATCTCGGGTCAACAGTGCAGGTAGACTGTGGAGCAGAAAAGGAAGTAGCAAAGAGAATATCAGCAGGATGGAACAGCTGGAGAAAGATGTCTGGTGTATTGTGTGACAGAAAAATGACACCAAAAGTGAAAAGTAAATTGTACAAGACTGTGGTGTGACCTGCCATGGTGTATGGGATGGAAACTGTAGTAACAATAAAGAAACTGGAGAGTAAATTGGAGGTGGCAGAGATGAAAATTCTCAGATGGTCGAAAGGAGTGACACTGAAGGACAAGATAAGGAATGATGTCGTGGGAACAAAAATGGAAGTGACAAAAATGTGAATTTATCTGAGGGAAGCAAGGCTGCGCTGGTTTGGTCATGTGTATAGACGAGAAAGTGACTATGTAGGGAAGACCGCGATGAGACTGAATGTGGGTAAAAGAAAACGAGAAAGACCTAAGAAAAGATGGAAGGACTGTATACGAGAGGACATGAGAGCAGCACAAGTCACGAAGAGAGATGCAATGGATAGGACAGAATGGAGGATAAGGATCCGCACCGTCGACCTCACGTAGTGGGATTTAAGCCAGGAGAAGAAGAAGAAGTTAAACCTTGCATAAAATTCCCTATTTATTGTCTTATCACACATAAATGTGTAAATTTACCCACATTCAGTCTCATCGCGGTCTTCTACATAGTCACTTTCTAGTCTATACACATAAATAAATAGGTTCCGGAGGTTGTCATACCCAGGGGGTGGGGATGGGGATAGCCTCCCATCACCTATGAAGTGCTCCCTCGCGGCGTGCGTCTCCAACAGCCTCTGACAACTCCGGTCTGCTCGTGTGGCTTAGTTTCTAACCCCGGCGGAACTGCTTTTATTGATGGAGAAGGGGTGAAGGCGGATCTCTGGCGCCTAAACCAGCTGCTTTGGGTAGATGAGACTCGTCAGCCTGGGAAGGCAGCTCATCCAGGGGAAGGTAGACCCTGATTTCAAACCTCCGCTGATTTGCGGCATATCCAGTCAAGGAAAAGGCTTCAGGAGTAATCCTAGAAGAAATCCGGAGCCGGAGTCCTAAGGCAGTTCGTCGTTGTCCTCAACTTTGCTCTGGCAACTCCTGCGACGGTGCTGAAACCATGTGTACTGGCGTAGGCTTTTCCAGTGGATTATTTCAGCAACGTGGAGAGAAAAGCACACTGCATGGGTAACCTGCTCTCCATACATACTTACCCAGGCTTTGCGCACTGGAGAGGAAACTCCGGCTTCGCCAAGAGGCGTTGGCAAAACACGGGAAGCAGTAGTCTTACCGGTTATATGTCTTCTGCTCGATTGGCGTAGAGCCTGACGCCAGGGGCTGCTTCCGACGGTTAAAGAGGTCATCGCATCTCATTGGGCAGCTACTGCCCGCCTTAAGCTGGGCAGCCCCCAGCCAATAAGGTGTTGCCCAACCACGGTCTGCTAACCTCATGGGGTGCGTGAAGTTTAGGTCAAAAATCGACGAGCAGATCGTCAACTTTGCACCAGGAAGTCGAAAGATCCGCCCTAATGTTGGACACTTGGAACGTTAGAACATTGACACCAGGTTTTTCTGAAGACCTACAAGACGTAAACAATCCTCGCAAGACTGCAGTCATCGAACTGGAACTGAGCAGACTGCAAACGGACATTATCGCCTTGCAAGAAACCGGGCTCTCTGGAACAGGATCTCTGACAGAAAAGTACCACACATTCTTTTGGCAAGGGAAGTTGCCAGACGAGACCAGAGAACACGGCGTGGGATTTGCAGTGAAGAACAGCCTGCTTGGATCAATTCGCTCACCTGTAGAGAGCACCGAGCGAGTATTGTCCCTCCAGCTCCACACCTCAGTGGGACCAGTTAACCTAATCACTGCAGAGATTAAGGATAAATTCTATGAGGGCCTTAAGTGTGTAATCGAGAACATCCCTGAGAAGGAGCCATTGTTCATCCTTGGGGACTTTAATGCAAGAGTGGGTGCTGACCACAATTCCTGGTCCACCTGCCTGGGTCAATTCGGTATCGGAAGGATGAATGAAAATGGACAACGTCTGTTGGAGCTGTGCTGCCACCATGGACCGTGTGCGACCACCGCGTGGACGAACAAAAAGGGCGGATGAAAAACTCTTCAATCTCTCCAGATTAAGAACGAAAACCAAAGTCCAACTCAAACACCTGCACGACAGCAATCACCGCCCACCCAGCTGAAGACCTTCAGCAGCTCATGAACCGCTTCAGCGCGGCTTGCAGAGACTTCAGACTCACAATAAGTCGGATGAAGACACAGGTCATAGCACAAGATGTGGATTCACCGCCCAGCATCACAATCTCAGAACATAAACTGGAGCTCGTCCATGACTTTGTGTACCTGGGATCAACGATCTCAGACCCCCTCTCGCTTGAGACCGAGGTAAAGCAAGCGTCTCAGCAAGGTAGCTACCACCATGTCAAGACTGACGAAGAGGGTGTGGACAAATAGCAAGCTGACTTAGCACACCAAGATCCAGATCTACAGAGCTTGCGTCATAAGCACCCTCCTCTACGGCAGCGAGTCGAAAGCTTAATGCTTTCCACATGCGCTCACTGCGACGGATTCTCGACATCACCTGGCTAGACAAGGTGACCAACAACGCTGTCCTGGAGAGGGCCGAGATCCCCAGCATGTACGCCCTGCTGAAGCAAAGACGCTTGGTCATGCAGTGCGCATGGATGATGGACGGTTCCCTAACTTGTGCAAGGAAAACGACCAACAGGCAGACCCCTGCAGCGCTATAAAGACGTTTGAAAGAGACCTGAAGACCTTGAGCATTGAGCAGAGCACCTGGGAAACCTTTGCCTCAGAGTGCTCACCTTGGAAGCAGATTGTACAAAAAGGCCTTTCCAAATTTGAAGGGTCCCTAGCACAACAGTCTGAGGCAAAGACCAGAAGGAAAACCCGCAGCCAGACAGACAAACCAGCCTCAGACTTCGCCTGCATTTAGTGTGGGAGGGATTACTACTCACGCATCGGCCTGCCTAGTCACACCCGACGATGCTCCAGAACAACCAGCCAGAGCGCAACTCCATAGTCTGTCGAGACTGACGAATGCCCACTATACATAAATATTAAGTTAGATTCACTTATACGTTTGCGGATAATTTCAATACTCAGTTCTCTTCTGTAGAGTAGCTGATGAGGCGAGATAACATGAAAGTGAAGGGACAAATTCGATGTCAGTAATTAGTCCAAATTATTGTCTACGATGATGAACTTTATTCCACATTTCCTTAACTATTACTGTTATTGTATAAAAACCTTCCAAATTCTTATATTTGAATTCTGTGGTGAGTGAAGCCCATAAAATACCATAGGATTGTTAAATTGCATCATCAACAGTCACAAGCTACTTAAGTATCTTAATTTGGATTGCTATGTTTAATGACACAGGCGGTGAACATTTATATCCAGACATTCAGTAGCAACCACCAGAGGAAACTTGCAAAGGAATCAATGTGAAGTTTTGTGCCCTTGAAATCAAATCATGCCCCTTGGCTGTAAAGAAATTAATATTTCAGATAAGTTAACTAGCATAAGGAACAGATACGGCAGTAAATTATCAATTTAATGAAAGAGAAGATCCAGGTTTAAATCCACGGTCATTGGAGCTCATTGTCACATCACTGAAGAACAGATCTTTGATTTTTCCCTTGTAAAAGTGGGCTTGGTCATCATCTTCAATCGCCGCGTGTGGTATCCGGTTGCCTGTGGTCACCTTGACGAAGTGTGCACAACTTTCAAGATCTGATGTTCATACTTTGAGCTGCTCAATGGTCTGTAGCGCTCATGAGTCTCAAACCAGGTTGTTTTCTTTCGCGGATCCTGTTGCTTCCAACAATGCGCGTCATAATGACGCCCTCGAGGCCTGCATATATGACCAAAATGAGTTAACTGGGCTGCCGTAGTCTTGTTCAGCAGGCTTTGAGGGTACCCAATATTTTCAAGAACACATTGTTTAGTCAAATGAGCTCTTCGGGTTAACAAAGGAGCCTCCGCAACATTTCTATCTCAAGGGCTTCGATTCGTTTTTCGGAGTATCAAGCTTTAAGGCACAGTATTCCGACTAAGTGTTTGATAACACGAAAATAAGTAAGTGGAAGCGGTCTTCGCAGTGTCAAAAACAAAAGATTAAGGAAAAGAATATGATAGAACAAATTTCAGTCACAAGCTCTTGATCTTTAAATTCATGTGTTTGGGTATCTACCGTTAACAATGTTCGGTCGTTACTCGAGTGGTTTGAGGAGGGGAACAACAATCAGACGACATCAAGCATACCATTAATGCATATTCTATTGTTCAAAAGCCACTTTTAGATTTTAGACAACATTTTGTCTTTACAAACATGGTTGGCTATTTTTTTGAAAATGCGTAGGAAGTAATTAAGAGCTAATCACCTAATGACTAAACCATAATGTTGAAAAATGACTGTAAATGCCTTGTGGTGAATTAGACAACTCTGACAAAACCAAAACTAAGTTTTGAATTTGAAACCATACTTAAGGTGCTAACTGGAAAATAACCAACCCATGAGTTGCCCTCTGCTAACCATAAGAGAATGAAGATGATTAACAACTTGAATAAATACTAGCATCCATGTCATGTATCATATACAAGGATATATGGCGTATGCTATGAGTTGCAATGCACAGCAAATGTAATTTCTTTGAGTATAGCTTTCTTGCTAGCATGAAGATGACTTTTGAACACAGCTTCTTTACGATTCGCGTTTTTGTAAGTCTGATTGCAAATGACCCATAATGACAATTAAAAAGTGTATTCTCCCCAAAGGAGATGCAAGCAAAATTCAGACGCCTGTACAATACAAATATAAAGGTATTACTTGCCTTTGAAATAATAAACTAAATTTACCAGGAATGCAATGTTGGAAATGAAAACACTAGGAAAAGTAAAGATGCTTAGTATACAACTGTTGATGCCATCAGATCCCCTGCCTGAATACAAGAAAGACCTCTCCAATGGACGTCCTCGAGGTGACTCCCAATAAACGTTGTAGCCATCGAGGCAGTACTCCATGCAGCTGAATAAAAAACTTTCGATAGACTGATACCTAGGAAGGATACCACCAACAGAAAGAGGTCAACACATACCCAACATATATCGTAGTAAGCAACAGTGCATCCAACATGTAAGAGACTATGCCATATAGGCTCGTACTAAAGCTAGAGTGTAGAGAAAATGCTAAGAACTGATTATTCTCGGAATTAGAAGCTGGTATATACGCTAATTATCAACTAGAGAAAACAGTTCAGTGCATTGTCCACCTCAAAAGTCTGTTCTACCCAGGTTTCCCAAAGCATCAAGGATGATAGGTTGGGTTCACAAGTCCTTGTTTCCGGCAAGTTAAAATTGCTTGCTCGCTAAAATTGTCTTTGGATTGACGTAAAAAACCTTTACCTAAACCGTTTCAGGCTAAGATCATGCTTGTTACGGTCTGGCACAGTCTAGGGCATACAACATAAGGAACTTTAAGTCCTGAATTACCTTTTGTTAATTAACGTTTTGAGTAGTTAAGCCGTCTATTTATGAGATATCGCATGATTGCAGAGGGTTATATAACTTGAATACTCTTCAACTTACATATTACGATTTAGTTTAGAGGAATTCAGTAACCCACATCCTGGAAAAAGTAACACGAGACTATCCAAGTAACACCAATTGTCCAGTCATTTACTGACAAGGTCTGGTTTGCGTCATTACGCCTTCTTATAACGTTATTTGCAGCATACAAATCATTCATTCTTAGGACGTAATCGCTTATGTTTCAAATTAGTGTCGTACCTGGCCATAATACTAACCACTGCAGAATTCATAGTAGCATTAAAAGATCATTTCCCAAGTTAAAAGTATCGGCTCCTAATCTGAAGTGAAGACAGACAATAATTTGGACTGCTGAGTTTGAACCGAGAACAAACTGACAAAAACTTACTTCGAGCAAATCATACGCCAAGTAGTGTCAGTGAAAGCACAAAATATGCAGTTGCTGTATATTTATGTGGTGTCATAGTTTGTCAAATTTAAATGATTAAGGAACCTGAATGATATTTTTAAGTTAATTCATGGGACTACGATAATGTTATCTGAAACATGGGTGTTATGCTCTATTGGCATATGATTGATCCGAATCGACAAAAAACCGTCTGTTGCTTGGGGGTCAATCTCTCTAGACGCTCACATACATGGGATACAGGTTGAATTCTTGTGTTATCCACGATATGGATATATTTGTTTCTACTAAACCAAGGAATAAATTTAATTAATGAACTCTCTTATCCTCTAGTATACGACAGTTTTCAAGAAGTAACATTTGCCACAGCTCCTGAAAAGGACATTTGAAACGAGTCAAACTCTAAATTAGGTTTTAAATTTTTGATTATCAAGTCCGTCAATAACACTCATAATTAAAGAACTTATCAACTGTAAAAGCAATATCCAATATTATGAATGACGATTTCATCAAGGCCTGTAATCCATGCTAAACTATTCTATGGGCCATCAAGCGAGCCCATCACCCAATGATGCAATAGTGCATCCGTTGCTACCAGGTTGGCTCTTGAACAGAGGCGGATCTTAGATTGTGTTGCAGGTGCCCAAGCACTTCTTAAATTTTCAAAAGTAAGATTTAATGCTTGTGTAAAATATTTTGTTTTTGCACCAAGTGGATTCGCATTATCCACCTAATATTCATTGGTGAACTAACTTTGACGTTGCTTCACGTCTTGATTGACATTGGTAGTCTTGTCGCAAATATGATGATCCTTACGACAATAATCTCAAGTGATAGCAGAATAACTCACGCTCTGATTGTGCATTCAATCAACCACCAATCTCCTTGATCACAACTACTCCTTTACATCTACATCTACTCCTTAAATACTTAATTCTACAAGCTATTCTTATGTCAAAAGGGGTTTTACAAAATAATTTATGAATAATTTTGGATATACGAGAATTTCCTCTTATGAAATGAGTATTTATTGACATCACATCATTTCTTAATCTAGAGTTGCAGTGTCTTACATCAAATAAATTTTCTCACATTTCAGACACTCTCGAAATGTCTGAGATGTCCCCCACAGTCTTTCCATAGTGAGTCTCCATTGCCACTTCTAGTTGTTGACATCTGGTTAATCCAAGGAGCAGAATGTATATTTCAGAGTAACGTCACGCTCAAGCACTCGCTTGTTTGAGTTTTAATCACTTCATAACAGACTTTAATCAGGCAGTGACTGGGCTTTTTGATCAACCACGAATGGAAAGTATCCAATGGGCTTTTGACTTCTTTAAGGGTGCCCACTTTTGATAGGAGCACTCCCTGCTGTCAAGCATAATTCAACGGTATCCCAAAAGGACAGTTTTAGGAATCAGACTCAAAAATGTATTAAGATTATAAAAACCTCCACCACCCCAAAAAATTCAAGCCGAACCTTCCCCTGCTTAAGGTAGAATATAATACAGGTCTATTTCTTTAGACTTCATTATCCTTTCTATTTCATGCTTTAGTTTTAATGTGGCAAGAATGATTTGGTTTGATCACGTTTTCATGCATCCCACGGATTTCAAACAGTCCTCATAACAAATGGTATTTTTGAATAAGTAAATTGTTTGTTGGCTGCTGGTTAGATTTCCTGACAAGACTAGGTTTTGTTGTGTGTACAAGCATCTTGGAATTTTAAGGCATTTTAGATGCTCACATGGATGGTCAGTGAATGCTATAAATTCTTTGCTATTAATACGTTATCTGCTCTAAAAAATTTGATGTTTACTTTCTCCGGTCGTTAATTTTATAATATCCTTGCTTTTTTCGAGTCACAATACAATTCAACTTACTGCTAATCAATTTCTGGAAACGATGTAGGATTGACAGACAATTCATGCCCCTGAGTAAGGACAAATATTAAACAATATATTATGTACTCAGTAAATGTAACATGTTCAGACCCAATTGTTATTCACAGTTAAACTGCAGTTATGTTTCTAGTTATAGTTATAATTATAGTTATAAAATGAAGAACACTTTAGCCAAGGTTAAGAAGAATCCTGTCAATCACATAGTCTTGTCGTGATTTCAAATAAAATGTAGAAATAATTTTTGTGGTTTGTTATCACAAATTGCTCACTTATTTACGAGTTAAAAATTAACTGGTCACTCAAGTTAAATTTGCTTTTACATGGTCGCTTTATTCTAGATAGTTTCCCACTACTTATTATTTGGAGGGCTTGGTTGTATTTTTCAAAACGTCCACCGTCGTTTTGTAGCTTCGACTACAATTTTACTGTAATTTTGCGAATGGGTCACACCAATTCTCCTTTCTGTCGTATGCTATCTCGGCATACTATCAGAGAAGCCATTAAACTAACCACACTGACTCACCCACTTATTTGATTCTCTGATGGTATGGAAAGATAGTATACGACATTGAAAGTGTGGATAAATTTACTATGGCCTTACGTTCAACAAATTCTTCAAAACCACTTTTCAACACTTACGGGAACTTTGTAAAAGTATGTCGTTTGAAATATTAAAATCGTCCATCCAGATGGTCGATTTTGAAGCGTTTCTAGGCGCTAGTACCATCCAAAAAAACACAAGACAAATGGGCTATGCTATTGTGTCAATCTGATCCAAGGGTTAGAAAGATTTTTCGCCAATTATAATTATAATTATTTGACGCTGGTGGAGAGGACGTTTCTGATGTAGCAATGAAACGTTTGACAGCGTGTCTGAAACCCAAATTAACTATACGAAACTTATCACTTCTACAAAGCACGTGAGGAACATTCCAAAACTTTGGGTCAGTATCACATCCGCCTTCGGAACCTCTTACAGTTTTACAGTTTCACGGAAGTTGACTTTGGAATTCTTTAATAAATTTTAACTTATTGGGAAGTCCCAAAGACTACTAAAAAGACTATCAGTGACCACAACATTAAGTAAAAACACACTTGCCTTAAAGGTCAACGAGCGGAAATGAACGCGTATCAAACTGTACAGATTAATGAGAACACGAAGCAGAGGTCAAAAATTAATCAGCAAAAATATTACACTACAAACATAAAAATTACTCTTAGTGTGGCAGATATTTTCCTTATCAAAATCGTGTTTGCTCGGTGAAAAGAAAAAGACGCTTAAGCTGTGGCAAATCAAATCATTTTGTCACAAGCTGTTGTGAGAAAGCCTCTAGCAAAATAAGCTTTAAACACGATAGTCACAGACCGTAGAATCTCCGCAAAGGCCAAAATTTCAAAATGTAAGAATTCAGACGACTATCCGGATCACTTCCAAGGGTTAAAAGGGTTCTTTCACAGACTAATCCACACCCCTGGTAAACTTTTTTGTGACAATTTGATCGTACAGTTTTGCGTAAATTTGATAACAGACAAATTAACGGACAGTCAAACAAATAAACAAATGGTAATAAAAGAATATCTCGTTGCTGCAACAGACAAATCTGATAGTGACAGTGACACATCTTCGTAGTGTAATACCATACAACAGAATAGCAGGAAACAAGAATACGCTAAATCAACTGAAAGACTTCAGTTTTAATTAACAATCAAGATGAGCACGGCAATCAAAATTTTAGATAGAGGAACGTTTTAAAAGCTTGAGAGTATTGCTTTAAAACCAACGAAAATACAGGTCTATTCATATGTGTCCCAAACACCTGTAGAAATGGAGCGAAAATGTAAGGGGTTGGAACAGGACGATCTAAAAAACAGCCTAGCCAACATGCACCTGGAGGCCAGAGCTAGAGGCGATTGCCAACTTGATGTGAAATTCAATAGATTTGTGCAGGGTCATGTTTGTATTGACCAGCAATCCTTGCTGTGATGTATGTTTTCTATTAGATCACTGTAACCTAAACGGATGTAACTTTACTGTTAGAACCAATACACGATCTCAAGATTTCAAAAATTGACCTTTGTGCTATTATTCAATTGCAAGAACTCTCATTTGAATCTGTTGCAAAGATGGGATAGCTACTTAAATATGTCCCGCAGTATAGCCGATTTTCAGTCTTTACTATAGGTTACCTTATAGTAGGGGCTACATGCAGGGTATCAGTGACAGGCCACATTATACTACAAGCAAGGAACTGATTTTAATCTGGATATCAAGAGTAAGGTATGTTGTAACATTACAGTACTAGTTGCATTTTGCCTGTTTTGAGTAACACTGCTGTCATTGTGAATTGATTATCTGTCATCAGCAAGTAATATCTGGGTGGCACGTACAACTTAAAAAGTTATTGTCTACTCAGCTATGTAAAGTTTACTCCCTATTTACTTTATTTTGTCAATTAGGTATTTTTAAGTCTTTGTGGTTACCTTGCAAATTTTACACAATCGATGTGGTTAACAATTCCTTGAAAGTGCTGTATAATGAATTGCAATGGAAATTATAATAGCAACAGCAAGGAACGAGTTATTCTACTACCAACGAGCAAGAAAGAACGAGAGTGATGGCTGGAAGTTATCCCACTGGACAAAATACCGGATATAAAGCATATGAGACTAAATTACTACATCTGAAGGAACGGTCCTTAGTATTGTTATGAAAATAATCGTGTCGACAAAGCATTCTTTAAAATGTTTGACTACAAAAAACATGGTTAACATCTGACAATGTCTTCGTTTTGTTTCACCTTTTTTATCTTCTTAAATCCATCAGAAATAACTGGATTACTGAGAATACTCCGGCAACTATCATTTCCAGATAGTAGTGAAGAAAGATTCACTAAATGGTCCGATTGCACCGATTAGAGAGGGGTAAACTGTCAAGCTCCCAAAACTAATTAAAGTTGCTGTTTTTCTGAAGCCAAATAAGCATCAGAATGTTTCTACATTCCTTATAAAGTCTTCTTTGGTGAGATTGACTTCATTGCAAATCCTGAAATTAGAGATATTCATACGGCATGTTTTCTTGCAAAGATAATCCAGTTCCGGAAAATCTTCAACGTGAAAGTTCTGTATGCTGATGTTAATTTCTGTGACTCTGATTCAGCAGCTATTTCTTTATGTGAGGACTCTGAAATTTCTTATGGAATTTGCCAACATGCCTGAAGGGATGATGCCCAGTCAGCAAAATATTTGTAAATATTAGCTAACTAAAGATACTATAATGGCTTTATTTTGTATGCCTTTTACGCATTGCCAAGTATAGAGGAATCTTTGCCTAAGGATTCAAAAATAGGTCCGCATTGTTTTGCTACTGTTATTCAAAATGATGAAGACACTGAGATACATAAGTATACTGTGAGGAATATGGTGCATTCAGCAGTGAGATCAATTGTGGTGATGTTACCCTACCTGGAGACAGTATTTGTTAAGTGTTTCAAATACTTTATTAAATGTTTTTAATATTAGACATGTGAGACATGTAATCATAACTCAAATAAATTAATGCAGGACATTAGTGTGGCTGTATTTTCCAATCGCCTCCAGCTATTACTTCCTGGCACATGTTGACCAGGCCTGTAATATAAATCAGAATCAGAACAAAGGATGTCAATAGCTAATACTCATGTTACCAAAGCAGCCAGTGGCTGTCTCCTATCAGACGCTACTATACAGGAATTAGGACAGGAATTAGCAGAGTAGACATCTTAATCAAGTTATGTCCATGACACTATGCCCCAACGAAGCATCAGTCAAACTTACTACCAAATATGCAAATCTTCATAAAACTACGAGGCAGTATGTTTCAGTTTTTTAAAGGACATGAGAAAATCAGTTACAAGTGGCTGACACTGTACTTTCCAACTTCCTCGTCAATATTGTATGCCATGTTTGTTTTAATGGTTTTTTTGATGGTATGCGAATATATCATACAACGTTTGTCTGTACTTTGTATATTCCTGTACATTTTCTCGTTTGGACAGCAGTATATTCACACCAACTATACATGCTGTCCATAATGATTGATCATTGGATGGTAATATTTTAGGTCTGTTACAGTCATCATATATCGAAATACATATCCTGAAAAAAATGCGCGATAATACGGCGTGTGAATCAAAGCTGGTTTCTCCTGACAGATTCTGGAATCACGACGCTTGCTTCTGCTGACGACTAGACGACGATATCTGCTTTTCACATTGATTCGAGCTATATCCCTACTTACTTTAACTCTACAATGTGAGCTGCACTGAACTTGGAACAACCAATCTCGGATTCGCAGCAAAGCTCCTCAGTCGACACCATGCGCCTTATGTAAACAACTCTATACCATAACCTTGCGATACAGATTTTTGAGGCTCTGAGAGAAAGGTTTTGCAAATTCTCACTGGAACACGCCATACGTCTACTCAACATGTTTTCCCTAAAGGACTGTATACATGAGGCGAGCAAACAAACGAATTTCATGTGAAAAAACCCGGACCGGGCTGGCCTCGCTTCCACTTTAAACCACATTAGTTGACATTATTTTTATGCGAAATCTGATCGCGCTTGCGCCCATGTGACATTTGCATCTGCCTAGACTGATCCAGCTTACCTTGATGTGTTAATATGATCGCTCGAGTAGACATGGCCGAGATCTGTCTCACCCAGCAAAGACGTTTCTCATATAAGCACAGTTTTGTTTAACAAAAAATGTATTTCATAGCACGGATCTCGGCTACACTTTTTCCTTCTATGTTTGCTAACATCTTACAGTGGTATTTACTTCAGACTTACATCAAACGTTGTATTTATGTGCGTGAAAATGGACTCGAGTTGGAATCAGTGGCGACTTTAGGGACTGCGGGGCCCGGAGCCGAAATCATCTGCGGGGCCCCTGTTTGAAACTTTTTTTGTCAACCAAGAGTATTCTTCAAGTTCTTTTTCGTTAAAATTGTTATGCCTCAAGATCGCCTAATAAAAGCGAATTGATTAGCATATTTTCTACAAATTTTTCCTTTGAAAACAATTTTACAAAGAGACCGTTTCATACTGAAAAGAGCTATTTACGGAGTAGAAAATAATGATAATATATTTACTGTTAGAAAAGTTTTAATGCTAAATTTAAAGGCATTTGCGCCTTGCTTTTTCTTCTGCAAAACTGTCTATTACAAAGGAGAAATCAATGCCTCCCAATAGCTGGCTTTCTATTGACAGAACGGACATCTGATGCCAACGGTCCTCTGCCCCATTGAGTTTCTCTAGCAATTCAGTATTAATTTGAGCTTTGAAAACGAACGCTCTCATTTGCAGTTGGTGACGAACATACACAGGTGTATTTTTAGTGCAATGGAAACATTGGCAAATAATTCATGAACGGAATTGTCAGCAATAAAAATTAACATGTCATTTTCACCGATCTTGGCATTGGAAAGAGCTCCTCCCTTTCGTAGACTTTTTAAAAATGCATTGAAATGCACTAATTCCTTCTCTAATTCAGGCTCCAAGTCCTCGGGGTAACTTTTTAACCACATTTTTGGCTGGGGAACACAGACCATCATCGCAAGTTTCTTCAAGACCGAGCCTAGCAAAAAAGCTGAACCTCTCAATGAGGTCAGAATGAGCTGCAATTCTTTTCGAGAGCGTAGAAATCAGTGAGTCTATAATCGGCATAAAGTGATTGATCCTATAAGATTCTCCCAATGGAAGCTCATCAAGTGCATTTGGTTCATCCCTGATTTCATCATGAAAGCATTTGCACCGTTTCCATCGGCTGTGATCCTTAGTGTAGGCTTGCTTTCCACTTCTTTCTTTGGCATGATCTTTGAAAGTTTGATATCCCTCACGGAAACTTTGGATGTACACTCACAATGATTCCAGAAGAGAAACAGCTGTGTTTAAATTGACCACTACGTTAAATTCGGTTAATTCAATATAGTTTTTCACTATGCTTTTCAAAGGATACGGTTTTGGTTTAGCTTTTTGTTGTTCCAAAACTTTGAAAGCTGACACAAAAATTTCTACACTTTCTTAACTCTCTCTCTCTTTCTGTAGTTCTAAAAGTTTCATAAATTTTAGGGTGTCTGGTACTAGGTTTCTTATTAACCAGTTTCTTATATAAAAAACGTGAATGCTGTGTTGTGTTTTCTTTAAGAAAGTGTCAAGAATATTACCTTTCTTTGAGGTTATTCTCTTTCTCTAAACTGGCGCACATTTCCACTTCTTCAACAGCTTTTTCTTCCACCGCTTCTTGTATCTTAGTAACATCACAAGTATCGCATTCGAGTGCTTCCTCAACATTTCATTCTGGGTATATTTCAATTTTCTCATTTCACTGCCAGATTTGTATGTGTGGCCTTGATCTCTGTCACGGCTTGTTGCACCGCTACTTTTCA
Organism: Chironex yamaguchii; assembly: GCA_024741275.1. Taxonomy (NCBI): domain Eukaryota; kingdom Metazoa; phylum Cnidaria; class Cubozoa; order Chirodropida; family Chirodropidae; genus Chironex; species Chironex yamaguchii. The sequence goes on from JANTCA010041847.1 coordinate 16,559, forward strand.
TTTTCAAATTTTATTATATTATATAATTACAAATACCTACTAGTACCTAAAATTCAGCAGGTAAACCGAGCCTCTGAGTTCCTCAAACTTACAGTTTACGTGTTAGTAACAAGTGATGAGCTCACGATTCATCATTTGTCGCCTTTAAGCTGTAAGTGTCAGGATGTCCCCATTATGTTGTGTCGCCTTTAGAAAGTGGTAGGATGTGGAAACAAAAACCGTGTTTTCCTTAGATTTAGCAAATATTGAAACTGATTAAGAAGCGTCAGTTTTCTTAGAAATGTGCTTGAAATATTTTATTTTTTAAGGAAGACTGCACGTAAATAAAAAGCACAGGGTATATTCAAATGCTTTGCTGCGATTTCTTTTCAATTTTTTCTTGGGTGCGGGACCCCTTCTGGGTTGCCAAAAGCGCGGGGCCTGGGAAATTGGCCCCTCTGCCCCCCCTATAACCGCCACTGGTTGGAATAGTCCAATTCCGCTTTAAGACTGCAGAACATTACGATTTAATTCAACACATGATAGAAGCAACATTTGAAGTAGGCCATATAAGGCTAATTATCTCCTCTATGCTTTAGAATGTCTTAGTCTACGCTGTTTATCTGTTCTCTTCCATGCTACACATCCAATGAAATCAAGTTTCTAAACGTACAAATTACAGTGGATATAAACATAAATCTGCAAAAGACGTCATCCATTACACCCACTGATTACGTTAGTTTTCATATGGCCTTGTAACTGTTGTAAGACATTACGGGTTGCTTTAAACTCTCATTCTAAATCAAGGAGCTAGTAATTACGTTGCCTATAATATTTTGATAGGAAAGTTGTAGTGGGCGCCAAATAACTATAGCAACGCACTGAATGTACAATAACAAATGCCATTTACGTTATTAAGTCTTTTCTACAGACAGTAAGAAACAAGAAATGCTATTGAATAACAATAATAATAATATTAGATGGTCTTATCTGCCAGAATCATTCAACGGACATTTCCGTCTCATTACTAGTTGTCAAAAAACAACAAAGAAATATTTAAGTGCCAGCAGCATCAGTTGATATCCTGTATCAGGGTGCATCATATCACACGCTGAGTATACGTGAATCGTGGAATCCAGGATAGCCATGCGGAATACCTCGCATACCGCGTGTTTCTGGCTGAATTAATGCTTTCGTCACCTTAGACACAAGTTGAAAGGACCATATATACTATCTCAACAGACACAGTGCTTTAATATATTTGTCAAGGGTGGTGCATTACCACAATAACTGCACTAAGTGGGAGCCGACCGGGCTCGAACTTGCAATCCTCAGACTCAAAAGCCAACACTCAAACCTCCGTGCCATCACGGCACAAAGATTTGATAGAGGACTTTCAAAGTCCTTGGGATTACGAGACGAAACCCAGCGGTGGGTAAGGGGAAATTCATTAACTTTTTCTGTGTTTCGGCTTAAGCCTTCACCAGTGTCAGATATATGTAGTATCTCGACAGATAAAGTGCTTTTCATATATTTGTCAAGAGTGGAATATTGCCACAACACACCAAAGCATTGTATATCAGGCTATAAATAAGGCTATATATGTTTGAGTGTTGTCCGATCCGAACAGGGTCGCCTCCCACATAGTACAGCTGTTGTAGTAATGTTCCTCGCAGAGATGTATATGTATATATAGATACATCCACTACTTACAAAAATACACCATTTTTGACATATAAAACACTTGCGCACATACACTCAGTGAATATATACATAGTCGAAGAAAATCAATCAATGTAAGTCATCCCTACATGAAGCTTCGTGAGTAGATCACTTCATAGATTTCATGACTTCGGAAGGATAAACCGACAATAGAACGATGTAGTGAGGCACCGTAATCACTACAGGCAATGAGCCCGACAAGGATGTCCGAGGGAAGAGTAGGATATGAACAGAAATAAAATAGTGGCTTCGATCACCTGAGTTCATGACTGCAATCTCTATTAGTATATGTACAAGCCAATTCTATTATACAATCAACGAGCAAACAGACACCATACCATTACTTAAGAAGGACAAAAGCAGAAAACGACAAATTTATGCATTTTAACTCGATAAGAAGTACACGTTACAAGAATAAAGGTGTCTTTGATAAAGAGGCGTTGCTTAGGATGAGAATAAATTTTCAAATGTTAATTAGCTTAAAGCATGTGATTCGTATATTAAACACAAACAGAGATGTTATTCAAATACTCAGAACATATCTTGCAGTACTCTCCTCTGGGAACTCCTTTTTCAGACCCTAATATTCGTGTGAATAGTTCCGAAGACTAGCAATAAAAATTTTATCCACGACTAAATGAACACAAAAATGCAATTCAGCAACAAATCTTCTTGTCTAAGAATACCAGACAAAAGTCCTCAAATTTACCTTTGTCATTTAAGACAACATACATTTGTTTTGTCAAAACGTTGCTTCTTTGAATATTAAGGAAAATGTAATTAGAAATAACCTTGAACGTCAATAGAAGCTTCTTAATTATTCCACGCTCAAAAAAAGAACCCGACCCTTGTCTTAGGATACACCTATAAGTGAATGTGTAATAAACTGTTTATAAATTTAATAAGAAAAGGCAAACATAGTCCTTATTTGAGTTTATGTGACACCATGCTACAAGTCTGTTGTTTGTTTGTCACTTACAGGCAATGAGAAAATTACCGTGATCACGGGAATATGTTTCTTGTCAGTAGAATCGCCCGACTATCACTTTGTATATGTAAGCAATGTATAATTACTGAAAGCCATTCTTCTGAATATAGTCCATCTGGCGTGAAACCTGAGTAACGAATTTACCGTTTGTCGTTTATTACTGTTTCTTTTCTCACTCCCTCTCCCTGTCTCTCT
>JANTCA010041858.1:522-41117 GCA_024741275.1 Chironex yamaguchii
ATTCCTCCAGGCAAAACAAGGATCATCGGTTGTATTGGAGAATCTAGTGGAAGATATGTCTATATCAGATTATATAATCAATAAAGCTTACAGAACGTACAGGTAGACGCTAGTGAAATGTAATTAAGTTTAAATGGTACTATTGGTATAATGTATGTTCCTATTTTCAGACCACAATAAAAAAATTGCAATTGTATAATGCATAACAACTTACACTCGGTAAACTGTTTTAGGTGTGCTTCAAAACAGTCAATTCCTCCAGGCAAAACAAGGATCATCGGTTGTATTGGAGAATCTAGTGGAAGATATGTCTATATCAGATTATATAACAAAGGAGAACCACTCAGTCTTTGCGAGGTGGATGTGGAAGGAAGAGGTACTCAGTAATCTTTATTATTAACTAGTTGCACAGTAATGAAGTTGTGACTCCACATAAAGAAATGCATAAAAGATGCGCCAGAAATCATGTCTTCATTCCATAGAAAAAAGCAGTGATTTAGCTTTCTTCGTGCCATTCTCTACACTGTTTCCGCATTTTTTCTACATTGTTAGACGACCTATGCTTTAGGCATCTTGACATCCATATTTTCTTTCCTTCGTACAACCTGCGTCATCTAAAAGCTTGTCGACTTTGGGATATTTTATGTATAATAAGGGCAGGAACCAGAATTTAGTTATTAGGCAACACAATGCACCTTTGGCACCGATGAACTTTGCAGACTTCAGGCAGACTATTTCCTTACGATGAAGGTGTTAAAATTTTGTTCGGGCAAGTTATGCTTGCAGACGAGATACAGATTACATGGTACTTTTGAAAAATGTCTATTTGTTACAAATATATCCAAGTACAATTTTTTAGGATGAGTTGTTTTGGCTCCAAAACTCATAACAAAGATATTTTACTAACTTTATATAGTGACAAATTATAATTCTGGTTATTTATCTTTTTCCCGTAGTCTCTGATTGTATTAAGACCAGTCTTGGAAATAAATTTCAAAGGGATGAAATAAAAACGCCTCCAAGAGGTAAATTTACTCTGGCAACATTTGAATCATGGAGTAAAACACAAAAGCTGGTTAACAACGGTATGAAATTCTTATCTTCTATTTAAATGCTTTCTTCTTTCTAACATATACCAACGTATTGACTGTTGACTTAAACTTGAACTAAACATAGTCTAAAAGAATTATTAAGACGGTATTGGTCATGAACTCTAAAATTAGTATATCTTGAGTGCAATGCAAATATATAACCGTGAAATTTACAAAAACTCCAGAGAAAATCGAAAGAAAAATATAAAAAATTAGGTGAACAAAAGATCGGAGACATAAAATGACTTGGACACCAATGATAAATTTACACACATGCTTATATTAAATGTATATGTTTTAATAAGTTATAAATAATATGCTTTACCTCAAATCGGCTATTCTGAGAATTGCCCTAGCAAAGATAAATAAGAACATTAGTGTTTGCTGGACCAATATATATATTACACCAACAATTATATATTAATATATATATATTAGATATCTATTACACCAATATATATTTATTGTTGAGGTATTACAAATATCTGACACAAATATCTTATATTGTTGAGGTATTACAAATATCTGACACTGATGAAGGCTTAAGCCGAAACACAGAAAAAATTAATGAATTTCCCCTTACCCACCGCTGGGTTTCGTCTCGTAATACCAAGGACTTTGAATGTCTTTCACCAAACCTCTGTGCCGTGATGGCACTGAGGTTTGAGTGTTGGCTTTTAAGTCTGAGGGTTATCAGTTCGAGCCCGGTCAGCTCCCACTTAGTGCAGCTATTGTGGTAAAGTTCCACTCTTGATGAAAATTGAATATATATATATATATATATATACCAACAAAGGATCATGCCAAAATCCAAATCTGAGTTTCCCCCTTACTCATCGTTGTGTTTTGGCTTCTTGTAGCAAAGACTTGACAAGTTGTTTATCAACCCATTGTGCTAGTAAACGTTTAAGGCTGTGTATTTAGTAGTTCATTTGCTGTCTGCTCCAGTGGACTGGCGGTGAAAATTGATATGTTCGGTCGAAAACCTTATCTACTAATGAATATAAGAGCCAGACTCATAATATTTAGAGAAAAAAACAAAATTTAAATACGAGGCAATTTTCCTAACTTTTCGTCGAAAGCAATTGACATCTGTAGACAAATTACTAAGTGGAGTATTATTCCAGAGGAATGAATGCTAAGTTAGTATAATATATTACAAAAAGAAAGAAAACATGGTAAAAGGTTTAAAAATTAGTAACTGGTGATTAACAACGGGGTAAATGTTGAAGGCCCGAAAGGGGATTTAGCTATTATTGTTTATTCGTTAGGATCATGTTTCTTTCTCTGAAAGTTATGTGTCCGCATTTTTAAATTTACTAACAAATTTTGTCATAAATCATTCATGTTTAATAATCGCATGCCTTTTATCCGGTAGAAACATGGATTGTTAAAACGGCGGAGAAAGGGTTTTGCCAATTTCCTTTCACTTATAAGCAACAGGAACGCGAAACCTGTGTTAAAGAGTCCGGCAAGTATATCTGTCAACAACAAAATGACAGACAACGAATGCTTACTTGCAATTTTCCTGAATATCTGGATAAGGATAGGATTGGTAGGTGGATAATCAAATACTTCCATTTACCTGTAATTGACTTCTGATTATAACCCATAAAAATGCAATTCCCAACAACGTTTAGAGAACTGAAGTACAAATTTGCACAAACATATATTTTACATTCAGCTTGTAATTCCATGCAAACAAACTACTGACTATATCGAATACAGAAACGTTCAAATAGGCAATGGAAGTCTTTAGGCATGCAGGCAGATAAATGGACCTACATTCATGAAGTCCAACAGAACTTGTCACCCATCAATCTGCATCTACCCACTTATGCATATATAGACTGAATTGGACATTCCCTATTCCTAGTTTGTTAAATGTCTACAAAATTTCTCTTACGAGTGTTGATACTTGAAGATACGATGTCGAAGTTGCACTCTATTGTAAAGCTTCTGCTATGTCAAAGCAGTGATTTTCGTGTACACTGGCTACTTTTGTTTTGTTTTGTTCTAGTTACGTTTATTTGTATGTGATTTCTATTAAAGCAAACTTCATGTGCTATTACTTTAATCACACCTCTCGACTTTGTTACGTAATTATAGCTTATGCATAAAACTGCCAAGATAACGGCAATCAACGAAAACAGGAATTTTTCCGTAGAAGAGATAAAAAATTGGCGTCTGATTATCTTGAATTTTCATGATCTGGAACTGGCAACAGGATTGAACTGGTAAATTTTGACACAAAATATAGTCTTTTGGTTCTCAAACATTTACAGGTGCCTGCTGGCTGAAAACAATTAACGATGAGTGCTGTCATTTTCCTTTCAAAACCAAAGACAAAAACGGCAAAGAAAGAAAGCATTACACGTGTATATTAGAGGGAGACAGTGAATATTATTGTCATACAGTTAATTCAAAGAAGGGCTATTGCGTGTTTCCTAAGGTACCTGTGGATGACTATGAAGAACGACGTAAGTAAATAACATTAAAAACATGCGTTTTGTCAATTCCAAGATTAATGATGACACATGTTGCTTGTTATTCAGTGGTATCAGGTGATTGTGAAGAACAGTATACAATTAGAAAAGATTTTTGGAGTTCAAATACATGATAATATTTGAATTTTGAAATCATCAGTGAAAAAAAGAGGAAAAACATTACAAACTTCACAAAAAAGTGAAACTACATACTTTAATTAATGTTTGTAACATTTTCCAATCTAAGACCATCCCTGTTCTAGGTTTATAACCTTACAATTAAGATGAAGCACTATGGATAGCAGTTCGTATGATTACAGAACATCAGGGCATATATGTTTAGATTAACGTTTCACTACCTCGGAAAATATATTAGAACAACAACAAAATAAACCGTTTTACTTGGTTTAGAGAAATTTGATATTAGTTTTACAACAATACGTTTAGATACATTGGTCTACTGACAATTTTTACTTCTTTACGTCTACCTGAAGAGATCGGAGACAAGAGCCTTTGAAAGCCAGCCGTCTTTGAAAATAAAGGTCATTTCTTGATGTTATCGGTTAAATCGGATCAAATAGACTTATAAAATCAGAACAAGAGGTGACTTTACATAAATGCAATAACAATCTTTATGTAGCAGATGCCACATTCAATCTATAGTAAACCATAGGTAATTAGGAAATATAGTTATTAACGTATAGTTGACATTGCAACAATTAATACGAAGTACTTATGAGATCAGCATTGTGATTTTGACATCTCCTACACTAGCAAGAGTATATCATGATGGCAAAAACCAATGTGGCTTTAATAGTCCTTTTTGGTCTTCTTAAAAGCGATGGGCCATGAGATGAATAAATCTTTTTCTATTGTGACTTGGGTCCTGACTGGGTTTCTTCGTCACTAGACATAGTATCCACAGATGGATCCTCTATGTTCTTGGATAATGGCATTAAATCCTGTGTCAGAGGAGCTGCAAGAACATTAACAGGATCTAAGTCTTTGTCAAAACAAAGAGACGTTGCATGTGCTCCATATGACGGCGCCAAGTAGGTTTACGAGTGTAAACATGTAGATCAACAGTTTATTCTCCTTTCCGTTTTGTAATTGTGTCAAGTGCCCTTTTTGGCTTCGTTTTATGACGTGCGTAAAGAAGAAAACATAGACAGGATCTCGAACATTAGAATTTTGAAATACTTTTCAGATTGTTTTCTACCTCTGAGCCTGCCTTCTTGGATCGTTTACTTTAAGTGTGCTTGAGATAGAATAAGAGTAGTAACCTTTATGCATATTTGCCTAAAATTAATGTACAACAAAAATGCAGAAAAAACTGATGTAATGTCTTAGGGAGAGATATTTCTTTTAAAAAGCCTGCTTAACTGTACAGGCAACACTTTCAGCGGATCCATAAGTTGAAGGATGGTATGGTGCTCTTGTTAAGTGAGTGACAACATTTTCCCAAATTAATACCTAAAGTTCATGTAAGTAAACAGTTGTTGCATTTCTTATCACGAGAGTGCTGGAAAATCCAAAGTCTACAAAATCCAGTTTTAGTAGCTCAGTTGGTACATTGACTGTAACAGAGTATGTGGAATGGATACTTGGGTATTTCAAGTATACATCTGTCAAAACAAAACAACTACTTTCTAATTTGTTAACAGCACTGTCTAAATGTAGACGAATCCATGAATTCTTGAGTATGTTTCATGTAGTACAGGATGTACTGCTATTTGTGATGGTTATTTGGAAGCCCTACGGATATGATGCGGTTACAATTAGCTTTAATATCGTTTAGTTATAGCAGTAGTTCTTGTCAGCTGTTTCTCCATTGCACGGGAAAATATCCTCAATGAAGATGTTCTTGGAATAGATATTGCATACAGGCTGAAATTACCGCTCTTGAGCAAAGAGCTTGTCATCCATAACATCCAAATGCAAAGAGCATCTGGCAATTGCCAGTAACACAGCATATCACTTTCCTTATCTAATGCCCTTTTTGATCACCTTCTATGGTTGATTATAGAGGTAAATAGATCCTTTAGTGATTTGGGTAGAAGAATAATGATCAGCTGGAGAAGTCTTGTTACTAGTTTCCTCAACAGCACATACTACTTATCAATCCTAAGGCCTCTCGAGAAAGTCTATAAGCAGCAAGTAAAGATTCTCCCTTTACTGGCCCAAACATAGCCACAACTAGCATGTGGGCTACAAAAAAGTGAAATATCGCTAATGCCAAAATGAATGAAACTTTTCGTATCAATGCATTATAGCAAGTGCTGATATACAAATTCTGCTATTATAACTTTGGGTATTATCTAAGGCTTTGGAAACCTTTTGGGTATTTTGTTCAGTTCAATTCTGGAAACGATGGAAAAGAATAGGTTTCATCCCATCATTTTATGCATCACATGTAATTCTATTTTGTCTTAAGATACTCATTCCTTTACTTGGTCCAAGGCCTGTTGGTGCTATTCGTCCCATTTTCATTGGATGGTGATCTTGGTCATCTTGTAATTGCTCAGAAACGTTTTGAAGGCAAAAACCCAGCATATAGCTGCACTGAACCAAGAAAAAGAGATTTAATCCATTAAATTGGGCATGTTAAGAGCAACGTATATTCAATGCCTTCAATGCTTTTTAGCCCATGTTTCACATGACAGGTGACGACCTAGGTATTCGATTTATGGTGTGTTGGGGATCAAGGACCGCACCAACAAAATAAAACTCACAAACGTTGTTAACTAACTGTGTAATTTATTACGAAAAATTGTACACACGAATGTACAAGGTTGTTTCCTGTGTTAGGTATCTCTGCTCTCCCTGAGCTCTCCTGAGCTGGCCTAAATTTCACAGAACTACTAGTCTTTATATACAAAAAATATTTTCTAAATTTAGTTCAAATATCTTAAAAATGTTAATAACTAATACACATATTTCATAGTATTTCGTCAGGGCAAGAAATTTCCCTACAAGTCCGACGTAAGCAACTGTAACGTAATCACACTTGACATCACACTTGACATCATTAAATTTTACATTGGGTAATTTTGAATTTACGTGTTTTAGGACGTTTGTGTCAGCATAGACTTTTTTCCCATACCATAGCTCCACGGTAAGCCATTTACTTGATCAATGATGTACTTAACTTTGCTTAAAAATTGTCAACCATACGTAGACAGTATTATTTGTAAAATTTGTCAAAATTAGAATCTTTTAATTATCTGAAAGATATGTAATTCATTTACATGAACTTGTCATTTGCAGCACAAGATATATATAACTATGAACGATTTTACATTATATCTATGACTGAATGCAGATTGCATTGAGAAACTAAAATTGCCCTTTGACATTGGTGTTTTTGATAAAAGTTTTGTTCTAGGTCATTATGTTAGCCCATGTTTACGAATGATCATATGGTTAGCACTAGAAGAGTAGATGTCACGTACAATGACAAAGTCTTGATAAATTTCTATCAATACAAACACTGTTCATCATTTTTAATCACAAGTAATTAGACACTAGATAAATACTACATGTAATAAAGACTAAAAGTCAGCAATAAACAAATATATCATGATATAGCACACACCAGATGTCATCAAACTTAAACAAACAAATACGAGATTACAATTTATGATGAAGAAAATGTGTCAAATACTTCCTTGCTGTTTAGACCATCGGGAGAAAACTACTCAGATGCTGCTACAAAAACCTCTCTCTCTCTCCTCTCTCCTCTCTCTCTCTCTCTCTCTCTCTTCGTTTTTCCCAAGATGAAATTGATAATCATAGATGTACAATCGTGCTCAAAAGCATCCAGAAAAATTTTCAGCAAAGTTTGGTGAATCAAAAATAAATCACGTGGCATGTCTCCTATGATTACCTTGTGCACAGTGACATCTGTAACCCTTTTTATTACACGCATCTTGGCACTGACATGGATAACATGGGTTTTCAACTTTGGAGCGACAAGTGGACCCAATCTAAATGGGAAACATAAAATGAGAAAAGTTGTAGAATATAAAATTTAAAAAGTTCGGCAATTACAGAGAGTGAAATGGAAGAAATCTTATCTTTTCCTGTTTGACATTGCAATTAAACACCTTATAGCAGTATTCCTTTTAGGAGAGATTTCATATTTGATATTACGTTTTTTCTATCATGTTATATAATTCAATGCCTTATGCAATGTGCTAAATACAGGTCTTTTCCTGGTCTTATGGTCATAATATCGTAAGTTATAAGTAGTAGTGTATTAAGGATCTAACATTAGCCAAGGAGACATTGGAAAACATACAAAAATTCTAAAAAAGGTTTAAAGAAATGAAGAAGGGAAGGGTAAGAGAATTGGTAAACAAGGGCCTGTTCAATATCTGAAATGAAACAGCAGATTACTTTTGCCTTCAAAGCTCCGTTTACATTCCTTAAATGTAAATTGCTTTCAAACATCTAAATAAATTATAGGCCAATCTTGGAAAACAGCTGCAAATTGGTCATCACTCTACTCGCGGTCCAGGATGAAGTCTTAAACGTGTGGTACTCGACATCACTTAACTTAAATAGAAATAATGTTGTGATTATGAACACAAGATCTTCGAACCCGGGTCTCAAGACCACACATCTGATGCCACTCCTACTGAGGTAAACAGCTCAATAGAAAAGAGCGAGAGATTATCGACCCGGTTTAAACTAACCCACAGCCGATAGGTGGGTTCAACTCGGTTCAAACTCCGGTTAACGGAATCAGCTTGTAGGGTAAACTAGAAACTAGAGCGAACCCGGGTTAGTTCTTGACAGAACTTTCCTTGCGAGATGCCATCCTGCCTATTCTCCAAAGCCCGCCACTCCGAATTTCGTCTACATCAGTGTATAACACGCATGCGTGCTCATTTTAACCTGTGTCGGCCCCTGATCTGCGTTCACATTGCATTTTGATCAAAGATAACGTGAGTTCGACCCGGGCAAACAGGGATTATTGGTCACTCAACTCTCAACTTCCTCTCGTCAATTACCTTGCCAAGACAATAGGCAGGAGTTACGCGATGGCAAAGGTTGCTAGTGAATGCTGGCAGAACATGTACGGATGCATTTTGCTCCTGAAGATGACACCTGCGTGCAAGCTTTAAACTAGCACGAAAATTCGTAATTTACCATACTTATGTCTGGCTGGCTTGAAAATTTCTGTGGAGCTGACTGTAAAATCTTTTGTGAATTGCAGACCAAGGTCATGACAAAACTTGACTTATGACGTAAAGTAATATCATTGGACGCCATTTTGTGTCCAACTTTTAGCCGCTATATTCAGTGTTCAAAACAAGGGCTCCGGAATGCCAGGTCATACAGCACCGTTCTGCTGTAATTGTACCGAAAATGGATGGAAAATATATCGTTTTCCATCAATGCTTAGAAATTCTGAGGGGAGGAGCAAGTGCACTAATATAGATATAAAATATGCAACTGAAACTGAACAGACTGTCAATTGTCGACGAGATAAATGGGAACTAAGTAACTTATGTGTACTTTATGAGGTAAGAAAAGAGTAAGTATTACACTACAACAGACTGCACAGTTTTGCTTCTCTGTGCAGAGACGACGGATTTTCAAGTACCAATTCTTGATGCTAGGTACGTTTATTGCTATTATCTAGAAATAACTGTACAACGTTTCGTTGACGAAGTGATAACAGAATGTTTTAATTACTAATTCACCTGGAGTTTGACTCAGTTACTTTCATACCCTGTATGTAAACAAAGCGCCTATATCATATATCCTAGCACAGGACAATTGGAAACATAGATACAAGGCAGTTACTGATAAATTTGCTTTACGCACAGAAACGTCTTGTCCGTATGTAAAGTAAGACATATAAGCCTAGCAGAGCAGTATAATTCCCTGTCTAGAGGAATGTATTCAAACTTTTAAATACTGCCTTTATTTACAAATAATTAAATAAGAAAGGTTATCAAGAGTGGGCGAAAGTTTTCAGGTGCTAAAAGAGGGGTGTATTCTTCAGAAGGAAAAGGTATGCTAGGATAGTAGTGTGCGAAATGCAAGTTGTAATATGATGCCCACGGAGTAAATACTTCCAGCCAGAGAGATTACAACGAATAAAGGAAAAAGAACACAATTATAACACCCGTCAAGGGATATGTAGCTAAAGCAGTTCAAGGGCTATATTCAGACTTGATGTAAGATGTCAAGCATGATAATCTGGAAGATTCTTCCACCCCCCCCCACCCCCCGGTTGATTAACCCCCTGTTCATTAGTTTTTAAAATGAGTTTCCACCCTCAACTATTAAGACCCCCTTGTATGACGCACCCGAGAGAAATAACTATATGAAAGAAGTACAACACTAAATAACTTCTATTTTTATTCAATTACTTTAGAGATCCCATCACCTGAAGTTTGATCGCAAGAAAAACGTGGAAGTGCTATTCAAACTTTTGGACACAACATGGCGTCCACAGCTAGAAAAGCATGATTTCTATTGGGCTACTGTGCGTCATGAAATTTTTATATTTTAAAGACCTTCCTGTAGACGTGAACTAACATCAGCAAAGAATCTTTTATAGGACCTTCTAACTTGTGTTTTGAAATGCTTAAGATCTTAAGTACTCGAGATCTAAGCCTTGTTTTGAGGGTATGAAATAGCTGCCTTAAGAAAAGCCTCCAAAGCAAATATTGTCCATTGAATGAGAAATTCCCATAGATGTATTTCAGGAGCGTTCTATCAGACAAACGTTATTACATAAATAATTTGTTTCAAGTTTGGTACGATTAGGAAACTTCTTAGATGTCTTTGACCCAGGAAAGATAAGGAAAAGGTCAACAAAATGCAGGCATACCAGCAAATAATTCTTGTTATTTCTCGTACTTTTATCCTGTCTGTTAGTTTTATTTCGTCCCAATCTATCTTGTATTTCCCATACCTAATCGTTGATTCATTTCTTCCCTAATAGTCATTGTTCTTTCCAAACTTACATTGCAAATTTAACAACGTTTTCCTTAACCGTTGTCCAGTGCATTTGGCAGGATTCGACGTGAATAAAAGTGTCAGACGAACAGGTTCTTATTGAGCAAAATACGGAAATCAATGTTTTACAATTTTGAATTTTTTAGACCCACATCATCATTTTCCAAGTTTGTACTATGTTTAAGTTCACTTCGTTGTCATGTTGATAGTACAACTAAGAGTTGTTTGCGCACGTTTTTCACTGGCTTTCATATCATCGTGATTGTATAAGCTAATTGATATTTCGCTAGGACTTTTAATTCTTAGTGACAATGATTATGTAGATTTCCAATTGATATTGTAAACAACTGATAATCGACTAGATAAAATATTATATACTTTCTCGACTTAAATTATTTATGATGCTCATTAAACCTTTACTCGGTAGACATGGACAGAAATTTATCCCGTATAGTGTGTATTGTCACAAGTAAGACATTCTCTCAGCTTAAGACTTCATTTGACTACATTTTGGTAAAGGGTTCCTTTCTGCTTCCAGTGTCTTCAATTGTTGGGCACTATTGATCTTACAACTTTTCAGTCAATGTTACGACCAACTTATGATGAATTGCATCGATTTAAATATATGTTATCAACTTAAGTTATTCATGATCCTTGTTCAATGTTTAAAGTGTATAAGGGCCAAAACGTATCAAACTCTACATCGTTACCAATTAAGCAATATTTAAACTGTGGTCTTAATATAATCTTGGCAACATTACCTTTGTAGCCCCAGTGCCAGTGTCAAAATAACTCCATCCTTTTCTTGCTGTAAATTTTCTTCTCAGTGTACTATTTCGCTCGATATAATGTCGATCAAATCCCAACAAATGACAACCATGATATTTGCCAGTTTTCACCAACTGAAAATTGAACGAACGACACATCCGTTGTGAGACACAGTTCTCAATACAGTGTTCCATGGAGCCAACATTGAGTCTTTTTATTGGTGGAACAGCAAAAATGGTGTCACTGTATATTCTCAAAAAGATTGCTTCAAATTTACACGAATCCCTAACAATGTTGGGCAAAATTGCCGTCACGTATCCTTGAATTAAATTTATTTGAAGCAGAAAAGCAAAGGAAGCCAAATTAATCATACTGAACAACTCAATCATGAAAGCGAAGATGTGAATTACATCAACGATCTGAAGTTTTACATCAACGAGCAAAACAAAACTATTCATGGTCGCGATTTGGAAAATAGTTGGAAACAAGATGGAGTTTACATTGTCAAATGCATTTTGATCGCACCCTCCTTGAAGCTATTCATTGTTTACAAACCATTTGCTTTAAGGTATTAGGTGGCTGATAACTTAAACAGGTTGTTTACTGTCACAGCTTTAGATATAGGTATTGATGTTGTCTAAAGTACAACAATTCAATGCAAAGTGCAGCGTCTGCTGACATGAAAAATCTATTCATTATATATTACGAAGCAAGACGTATTGGCAACGGTTTTGACACAACACATGCTTACTTGAATGAAGAATTAAATTCTTTGCAGGACCTTGCAATCACAAATAACCCTACCAAAGTATATTAGCATTTGTAACCAAAAAGAGTAAATTATTATCAACTTATCAAACTTAAGCCGAACATCGTCAAGACACTGAAGCTGATTGTAACAGGGTACGAGGATTGAAGTCAACATATTTTCTCTTTGCATACATCCTCCTACTACCCCCTCGCATACATCCTCCTACTACCCCCTTGCATACATCCTCCTACTACCCTATTATCGTAGATTTTATAGACCACGGACGTATTTGGCAATGGTGCCTTGTCCTTAATGGCTAAGTGTGACTAAGTTAAACATTCACCAAAATTATATGTGATTACATTTTTATGACGATTTAAACTGGGTTTTTTTCTATTCTGCTTTACATATTCCTCTGCCTTTGTAAATCAAACACCACCCTACTTGAGCCATTACTGTCATCACTAGACGCAAGGGACTGGTAGTTCAAACGGAACTTTATTTTTTCGGATACTAATGAGAAGTGTAAGGTGCCCGAGGTAGGCAGCGAAAGTCCTTCCCTGACAATTTTCAAATTCCAATAAAACACTTCTGGTCATCGGCTAGAAAAAGAAACCTTTAGCAAAATATCAACTCACATCAAACATCGTATCGGTGACGACACATGAAGAATAAGAATGAGAGTATTTAAAAAATATCTTAAAAATTTTCGATATTGTACTAAATACGTACTTAAAAGCTTTTTTCGTCGGACACTCTTCACATTATGAATCGTCAGAAAGGAAAATATAGGTATATGGCAAACATTTCATAAGAAACATAGATCGAAACTAGCCAATCATAAACAAGAAATGACAAAGAAACAAAGAGAAAATGAAGAAGCCCAAAGCGTTATTGGAAGAGTCTGTAGTGACGCAGTCATCATAACATGACCTCAAATTCCTCACATGTCAGTAAGTCATCATACATCGAGTCTCATTACTTCACCTCTAGGGGGAGAGCTGTGTAGTGACGCAGTCATCATATCATGACCTCAAATTCCCCTCTGAGAAACAACGTCTTGGTAGCTCAGTTGTCAGAGCATCTGCCCGGTAAGCAGAAGGTCGCAGGTTCGGATCCCACCCTGGACGTACGATTTGTTTCTCAGAAAAACACTAATCTAACAATCATTTCAATACAACTCAAAAGGTCATAACTGCACGGTCACAAACAAGTCACAAAACAAGTCACAAGTCCAAGTGAAAAAACAAACTCTTTCTGCCTACAGAGTACTGGTTTTGTTGTTTTAATATAGACAGACTCCGATACACTCAGATGAAAGGACGATCTAGCTTTGCCAATTATCGAGAATTTTCGTCCTTATCAGTTCTGGCGCATTGTGAATTTTCTATTAAATGTTGGCTTACAGCAGACTCGCATCCAATAATGCTTTTTTATCTATCTCTGTCTTTTTCTTTCTTGTTTATAACTGGCTAGTTTTGATCCCTGTATCTTATAAAAAGTTGCCATATTCATATACTTTCTTTTCAGACGATTCAAACTCTGAAGACGGTCAAACAAAAAGGTTTTAAGTATATTTTCAGTGCAATGTTGCAGGTTTTCAAGAAGATTTTCCATTTTTGTGCTACAAAAAGATTTTTGAAATGAGAGTATTCTGCTGCTACTGTTCGCTGTTTTAAATTTTTCATAAGTGTTTTACAGTAAAAATTTCCCGTCTTCAATGTTTACTCCGTTATTTGGAGGTGTCTCCTCACCGTCCATTTCTTTGTCTTCTTCTCCTGAAGCAAAAACGGAGCATGCTCCAGTCTTGTTATTGGCTATGTGTCCTGAGTAAGTCCAGTTTCACCTTGTGTAATATCTTCAAAAGTCTCTTCAGCATTCTTGTGTCTCTTGTGTCTCGCAGTGCATCTCAGTTCTGATCTTACTTCTTGGTTATCTTTTCATACTAAACACCTCTGACCACCAATAGCTCAAAAGCCCATTTATATGAGCTTTACTTTGTTTGAACATACTGCTTTGACTCCTCAGTCTCCAACTGCTATGTTTTTATGTGCTATGTTGAACTCAAGTCTTTGCACATTTTGGATTGGATAACCTATCTTAAACTTAAGAAGGTACTATCATACGTCTTTTCAATGCTGTACCTGTTGCCTGTACAGATTACGTGTTTTCAAACCACACTCAATTATACAAAGTGCTTTTGAATAGAGTAACCACTGACTTAGGCAATTTAGAGTGCATTAGGTTATCGATTCAAGTGTATCACGTTATGGGATTGCTATTTACCAAAAATGTATATGTCGTTTGTTTAACACTATAGTCCACAAAACGTAGGCAGGTTTAATAAGCTTCACTAATGACGTGCGGAGAGAGTAAGTAAGCTGGATAGAGAAATTCGACTATTATTAAACATTTAGACTTTGATATACAAATTCCGGTAGTATATCGTCTGATAAGAAATCTCCTTATAGCTTGAGTGAACCAGTTGAAATAGTAGAAATATCTTGGTTTAAATTATATAATAAACTAATTATGATTTAGTCGCACTAGAAATAAACCTGGTAGGAAACGTAATCGACTAATACCAATGACTACCAAGCTAATAATTCTTAAAATAAGAGACATGATTTTAAGTTTAACTATGTTGTTTTCGTACGTTTCGTCAAATACTTTTGACACCTTCGGACTTGTCGGATGACCTCCTTTGCAGGTATTGTTTCAACTGACAATTCCGGCTGCTTGCTTTTCTTCCTGGGAATCAATGACATCAACGTAATATCAAGAAGATTAAAATCAATCCTCCCCAGCATGCTGCTGCTTTTGATCAAAGGCTCAATGTAGTGTCTACGGAACAAAGATGGAGTATTGATCAATTCATTTCTATACAATCTGTATGACGAAGGTCGAAATGCATGTAATCATGATTATGCGATCTTTATAGCTGTTTCATGTACGGACTTCAATCTTTGTGAATACATCCTCTATATCTAGCTGCTGATGTAATGTAATGTGCTCCGTTGACGTCATTATTTCATTAACACCGGGGCAATTCTTCAGAGATTTCCAGTGATCGACATTTCGAAGTAAACGAAGCTTGTTTTGGAAACATTCTTGACATCAGCTGCAAAGATGAAGCTATTTGCTGCTCTGAAAGGTAGGTTAGTTTGCACAGTTTTGAGTGTTCATATTCACTTAATATATATATACTGACGACAGAATATATTGTAAAGCACATTTACCTTTGGCAATAATGCAGAATTCCATACAAAGGATAAGTGAATTTATCATGACTCGTTAAACAAGAAAACTAACTGATTTTAAAAATCAGGGCTAAGTTATTAAGAATCTCACCTTGATTTCTTTGGGGCTAATGGTCTGCAGTCAAGCCAACCCGTTTATCACTTAACTAATGGAATTTTTTTCATATTTTGTGTATAAAAAAGATCACCTTGGTTACATATATTGTTAGAATATATTTGTGTCAACCCGATTTGGAGAAGCAGTAGATCTACTCGCTTTAATTCAACTTGTACCTATTTGCGAGGAAGTTTCCATGAATTTGCTTAATATCTAATTCATTCATACAAAGTATAAGCTTTAACACAGAAGCCAATGTCAGTTAAAACTGTTATAAAATTGGGAAAGGAATCTAAGAGAAATTTTGCTGTCCTCTCTAAATTTAGAGAGTAAAAAGTTAGTTTGATTCTCGTTCTTTGCTTTTGCTAGAAGGTGATTTGTTTACATATGAGCACAGACATACTAAGCTGTAATGACGTTGAATGACGAAATAAAACGTTTCTAGTCTTTCGATATTTATTCTGGGAATTACCATAGTACTGACACTAGCGTCTCAAAGAGGATTGCCTCTGCTCATTTTGCCGATTATTTGGCAAGAGTGACTCAAGAATTGTAGAATAAAAAGAAATGGCCCATTTTAGTTCAAGTTTTTATTAATTGTAAATACGTCTACGTCTAGGTAACCGATACTTCTAAGAGCGTTACCTTTTCCATCTATGTCTATTAATAGAACTGTCTATTAAGATTCTTTGTTTTTGGCATTGTTGGTCTTGTTGTGTAGGTTCGTTATGAGACACATTAGTTTTTTTAATGACCTTCAGCAATAGCGTTGATGGCGCAATAGAGATTTGCGTAATGATTTGTTTGGTTAGATTTTATCCTGTGTCCTTGTATTCATTAAGTAAATAATTGGTTTCTGTTGAATATGAATGAATTCTTAGCGTACAATTGTAATCGTTGAAACGATGCAGTAATGTAGTTTGCGGTCTGCTGACTTGAGAAAAATACTTGGTTTCTGTACGGCTCTGTCTCGTCTATACCAGTCTGTGCAAATCAATACCCTTGCAGCGTTGTGATCAAAGCAACATCAATTTTTGAATTTAAAAATGCTAAGTTGATGATGTTAGTCGTTAGAGGTATTATTAATGACTACATATTAAACATTTAAGGCCGACAATGGACCTTATTTTCTATCGCTGTTTATAACAAGCCACTGACATGGGGTTAGTGTGTACTTGCTCACTCACTCACTCACTCACTTAATTTCTTCCTTTCCTTTTTCATTCCTTCTTTCTTTCTTTCTTTCTTTCCTTTCGTTCTTCCTTGCTCGCTCACTCACTCGATCAGTCAGTCACTTAATAAATCAATCACTTACTTCCTTGCTTATATATAATTTCTTGTTTCTTTGCTTGTTTCCTCTTTTCTTCCTTGCTCACTCCCTCACTCACTCACTCACTCACTCACTCACTCCCTCCCTCACTCACTCACTCATTCAGTCAATCACTCACCCAAACACTTACTTCCTTGCTTACTTGTTTCCTTGTTTCTTTCCTTCCTTCTAACCTTATTTATGTACTGACTTACCTAGTGACTTGCTTTCTACATATCCTCGTTTTTAGTTACCTTTCTTCGCACTGAATTGCACCATAAATGATCCGATTGAGCAGATTTTGTGAGTGCTGGCATGAACACCGGGCACATACGCCATCACAGTGATTCACATGCAGCATCACATTTCGGACAGACTAACCACGAAGTTACCACCAAACTTAAGTGCACTGTCGTCCACCACAACACCACCACTATAGACCACCACGATAGACTCACAACCGAGAAATGACGTAACTACACTTTAACTTCCATTGACTTCGACTTCCACCGACACCAATATTCAAATTTGTTTCTTTCTTCTACTTTTTTCATTCATATGTGTATTTTTCTGTACTCTTTCTTTCTTGTGTCTTTCGTAGATCAGTTCTTACGTTATGTTATTTCTTTTGTCTCTATTCTGATTCGTCCTTCCGATGCCAATTTAGTCCGAATCCTTCTTGTATATTACCTATATACTGTCCTATCGAATTGTTATTCTGTCGTATTACAAAGACCTATTAAGTTGACAATTTACTAATGGATCGTTGCATTCTTCAAAATGACGGTAAAGTTATAAATCTTTCATTTTACTCCAAAGCCCTCTACCCTGCACTCTAGGTCTGACAGTAAGATAATTTTAACACCTAGGGAATATGGAAAATTACTGGCAGCCTCTATTCGACAAGCATTTGCGCCCCTTAGACAAAATTTTCCAGCTTAGCCATCTGGATTTAGCCATGAAAACTTAAACACTATGAGATTGGTACCAACCAAGAGAAAAACCCGGGCGTAGGCTGTAGAGAATTAAGGTAGTTCATTCTACATTCATTTTCAAGGGCACACTGACAATGACAGGGGCAATGGATGACCTACGACAACGAGTGATTGAGAAGTAGATATAAAAGTTGCAACGTAAACACCGTTCTATTGAATATAACGACTTGAACACGAATCTTTTACCTGCAGAGTCTTAAAGAGAACTAGAGGAGACAAAAAATAACTAAAAGAAGGATGATCATGTCAAACGGATAAGCTCTTCAGAAAGAGGGAGGCCATTAGATTTATCAGTGTTGTAAAGAACAGACAAATGTGCATAGTGTCACCTGACCTTAAAACGTGTTTGGATATTGCAGACGTCTCTTTAATTGGCTGACTAACTTTGTTGAGACCTAAGTGTTCCCCTCTGCATATAGATTGTTACGGAACTGCCGCCTAAAGGTTTAAGTAGCCTGTTAAACAAGGAATGGTCGGCACAGTAACGAGACTAAAGTGACGTAAATCAAAATCTTGAAATTACAAATTGCGGACGTCATAATCGCCATTGAATATATATACATTAGGCTAAAAGATACCAATTTTCGAAGTTTGACGGCTTTTCCAGGATTCGGAGCCCACCGGGCTGGACCACGAGTCGACATTTCTAATGGCGTTCCGTACTAGTAGGATTCTGGCTTATCCTCATGACAGTGCCTCCTTGGCAGTTACCGAAGATCGGTACAAATGACTTTTACATCCGATCCTTATTTTTTTCTGTGTTCAGAAGAACTTTGAGGATTATATATCTTCGTGGACGTGATGTACGTCGTACGTAAATGCCAGATAATTGGACTTCGACTATTGTTAAGTCATTCAAAACCACACCTAGTACTTTGACGTTAAAATATCGGCTGTACTCATCGGGAACGTTATCGACCACATTACGTAGATGAAGTAGACTTTGCATCACTTTGTGTAATTGCCGTCACTTGCCGTAATGTAGGACATTTAACATTTTGGCTAAATATTTACATTTATTATTACTTAGAACTCACATTTATTATTCACCTATGACCAGATTGGTTACGCCACATACAAGGCATGAGAACTATGACATTTATAGTGATAAATAACTTCTAATACCCCTTTCTGAGTATACAAAGTTTTAAAAGAGAAATCAATTCATTGGCCTCGCTCGGAATTTCAACAACAAGCGAGGATGTTTGAAGTTTATCATGTCTTGAGTGGTAAGCTTTTTTAGAGTTGCGTTCAAGAGATACTTCCTTACGACTCAAGACATGATAAACTTCAAACATCTATGGCTTCGACTGAGTCGACAAGGAGTAGTAGTTTCAAAACAACAACAAAGCTATAAAGGAAAAATGAATTTCCTATGCGTTTAACCTAGCAAGATTTTTGAACGTTACAATAGTCTATATGTTTGGCTTTACCCTCAAAGCAAAAAGATCTGTTCGTTTCTCAGTGCAAGTACCGTAGTGTACACAGCCATCCTTAAATGGTTGGTAAAATGAGAACCAAATGCAACTGGATGAAATAAAAGGTTGCAAAATAAAATATAAAATTTATAATTTTGCTGCCATTTTGAAGACGATAACACTAGTGCATGTATAATTCAGAGAATGCACAACTTAATTATTTGCTTCCAAATTTAATTTTTCCCGAAATATGACGGATCAAGTTAAAATTTTTACTAACTCATTATTAGTTTAACAAAAGGTCCTTGTCTTGAAACAGGGTGGAAAGCTGCCTTTGCTAGCTCTCGTAGTAAAAGGTAAATGGGAGTGGTTGCAAGGACCCCCCCCCTCATCATGGAAAAAGGAATTCAGATACACATTTTAGTATTTGTCATCTCATACAGATTTCAGATAATTGAGTTAAGGAACATGGACTCTTACGAAAAAGCAAGAAAATAAACTGGCAGTAGCACAGAAAAGTATGGAAAGAGCCATGCTAGGAGTTACAAGACGAGATAAGATCAGGAATGAAGTGATAAGATCGCAGACAAAAGTAAACAACATAATAGAAAAAGTTAAGGGGATGAGAGGACAATGGGTTGGACATGTTGCCAGACTAAACAACGACAAATGGACCGAAAAAGCAACAAAGTGGACAGCAATAGGAGAAAAACGAGCGAGAGGGAAGCCAAGAAAGAGATGAAGAGATGACATGGATTATGTTAGAGGCAGCATGTGGTTGAGAGTGGCGCAGAACAGGACTATGTGGAAACAGATGTGGATACTATCTGCCAACAGTGACATGACAAGTTAGATGATTATAATGATAACGACGACGACGACAATGGTGATGATGATGATGACGACGATGATGATGATGAGTTAAAGTGTAATATCTAGCCGAAAGTCTGAAATAGTAAGACAAACACTAAAACGTGCTTCGGTTAGAAACATTTTACAAACCGCGTAGTATCTATGAGTGGTCACCTTCCCACACACTATTGGGTCAATTGACGTCGAAAAGCTTACCTCACTAAATGTCTTAACGACTTACAATAGACAGTATTAACTCTGATAAGAGTTGAGGTACGTTGCTTAGATACCTTAATGAAGGAGAGATAGGTGTGAATACTTAAGGCACTTGGGGAGCTGGATGTCAAATCACAGCAAGATTGAACGTTACTTTACACGAAAAAAACACCTTTGATGTTCGACTTGACGTTTGCAGTCCTAATACAGGCGGGTCGACAATTCGTAGATTCACCGTTTTCTCTAGTTAACCACAGAATGCTTACAGCGCTGTGGCATGCTGCCTACAAAAATGATCTGCTTGAATGCCTTCTTTATGCACGTTTTGCCGTTGATATGATGAAAATCAACTCAAAGGCCATGACTACTTCACTAATGCAACTTTACATCCACCCTGCTGATTTAGCAACGCAAGGCATTGACTTAAGTCAAGCAGCTTAATCTCTTTAGTGTGGAAATGTTCTGTCAAACACAATAGATTCGCAAAAGCCACAATAATGATAAAATCCGTATTGAGCTTGTCTTTTAGCAGAGAGAAGTTCTAACGCGCTCTATCATTAGATATGACTGCAATAAGTAAATCTATGATTTGTCAATGTTAAGCGGTGTTGCAATGACGTCAAACACTTTGGATACCAAAGATGGAGTGATCATGTTGCACGGCAGGGTTTTTTATTTGTGTGTGACATGTCAAAGTTAGAAATTGAGAAATAGCCACAACCTTGCCACAAATCGGTTTATGTTGACAGGTTTTACTGAACCGGTATGTGTAAATCTAAGTAGCAATACACTTCTCGTAAGATTTGCAGTCATAACTTGAGAGAGTGTAAATGTCGAAGAAAGTTAACGATAGAGCAGACATCTTCAGTCAACGGAAATATTCATTACTTGGTAAGGACGTATACCACTTTCAGTTGTTTATTCCAGAATAGGGGACATTCTGGTTTTCTTTTTGGAAAGAATGAATCATCAGAGATTTTCAAAAACGTTCCAAGATTGGCTTTCGTTAGGTAAGACCTGGACTTAATGTAGCATGATTCACAAAGTTCTAGTTTAGATGTATTTTATTACAGCGATTGATAATTTGTTAATGACACTTTGTGAAAGGCCTATTGTTAATATATCTCCTGTGGCCGTTTTCAACCTTCTTACAAAGGGGTGTGAAGACAGCTTTTGCATTTATGCAGTACGGCGTAATCAGCCAAAATAAGCGATACCATAGTTTGGTAGCAAAGACTGTCTATTCTTTAAAGTGCGTTGTAATTTGTTTTCGGAGTTGATTATGTCTTGTATATGGTATGAGGTGGGGATGAGCTAGAGTGCAGGGGCGCCAAAGTAATGGTTGGGAAGATGTTACACATCTTAGGTCCTTTTTGACATTCATTTCCTCCATGTTACTCTACTCTCTATTCTTCTCTTCTTGTTGCTTATCCATCTTCGTTCACAACACTCAGCACTCCCCGTCTTTTTCTTACCCCTAGGTCATTTGCCATCTATACTTTCGATCAACCCCTTCAGTAACCTATTTCTATGTAGCTCACTGAAATAACCAATCTCTCTCATTTTAGTGTTATTAATTCATTTCGTCAGTTGTCTTTTTTCACCTACTATCGTTCGCACTTTTTATTGGTCTTGCTCCGTGTCCGGCTTATTCTTCCCATGTTTCTGCAAAACCACCTTTTAGAAGCCTCAATTCCCTATCGTATCTTCTGTAATTGTCCACGTATCTGTCTCATGGACGGCATATCTTAAGTTAATCCTGAAAGGGAAAATGTTTGCAAGGAAATCAAATTTTTTACGTATTTTCTGTTTGACGAAGAGTCAATTTTGCTGATAATGAAGCAGTAAAATATCATATGTACCCTAGTTTATATATTTGTGTTTGTTTATAGTTTGCGTAGCAAATGGTTACCATGCTGTGTCAGCTGATGAATTTTGTACATTGACCACAGAAACCTAGGTTTGTTTATGGGAAAATCTTAGCCCTTTTAATGTGTTTTGATAAGTCTAGGCTAAAATAATATTTTTGATGTAGGCCGCTATGATGTTTGTAACAAAGTTGCTTAAATTACAATTTTATCTGTAGTATACAAAACTGAGCGAATACATTTGAAGTCAACGACACCATATTTCTATTTGTTTTGGTTACCACAGTAGCAACCGGATATGTAACCTGAGATTCAAATATGGTTACGCCGACTGTTCCCTTATTGATCACAAGTGTAATTAGTATTATTGTGGTTAGTCGCGATCTCAGAAGATTGTCATTCAACTTAATGGATGTGACGTCATGCAGAAGACGTCGTCATTTTTAGCTGTTGTGCTCAGGCGAAGTGTGCGCTAAAATTTCTTCAAGTGAAGGCTATGGGCCCCTATGTTTGAACCGAAACTTAGTGTTGCGAAGCTAGTATATGGTGATAATTAGGAAATTTTTGGACCCTTTCTTCAAAGGTGCTGTAAAAAGTTGCAAAAAGTTACTAGAGTTTTTATGCTTGAAAATATGTAGACCTCTATCTATGAGCCCCTATTTACGGACCCCTATCTACGGACCCCTATCTATGGACCCCTATCTATGGACCCCTATCTATGGGTCCCTTTTATTGATAAGTCTCGTCCACTGACTAGTAGCGAAAAAAAAGTTACGATTCAAAATTCTCAGTGGGTGAAATGTAGGTTAGTCGGGTTTTTACACAGGGGTATAGAGGGGACAATTATACATCATATTATAAATCAGGAGAAAGCTCCTAATTTTAAGACCACCAGGTTGATTTTAGACAACCCATATTCTTTGCTAACCTTAGGTTTTTCACTGATTTTCGTTTCTAGTCGTGAACATAGCTGAAATGTCTAGTCTGACATTAATCCCGTTTATCAGTCGGTTGACGTAAAAGGTCTGAGTTTCGTAATAAGCAAAGATTGAATTCCAGCTCAAAGATTTAAAAGTAGATTGAAAAACCAGAGGATATTACTACAATGTCATTAATCTTGGTCTGACGTATGACCAAAGCCTTAGTTTGTAATCGTATCGGCAGTTTATTTATTGTGGTGTCCCGTGTCTTCGTCAGTTATTTTTATGGACAGCGCTATCCTTTTTCTTGAATTTTTATTTGCCTGTTTGCCAGATGCAGTGACTGTGTGGCAAATTGAAATGAAAATAGAAAGTGGGATTAACGGGTTGCCAATTTCTGATTTTCGGGAAGTAGCAATCAAGGGAGGTTTCATGTGTAGATTGAGTTGAAAACAGGACTTAACAGACGACTGGCAGCAAGCCGAGAAGAAAAAGAAAGATGGGAAGGAGGGCTGAAAAGTGCAGAGCAGAACGGAAGGGTAGTCAAAGTTTGGTGGTATGCATGGTGAAGCAGTGAAATGGACTCGATTATTTGGTATACAAAGATTGTTGTTTGAGTCGGGCACGATTTTATTCAGAAGCAGAGCAAACTCGCCAACTCCCTTTAATCACAGGGGTACGAAATCACTAGATGTGATATCATGGGGAGGAAGGACACCTTTTTGTTGATAAAACATACTCAGTTCGTTTCCGCAAACAATCCGAAAACTCACTATCGCGAAATACTTTGTGGTATTTGTGTGAGTGTATATATATAATTGACAAATGTTTTATTCTAAGTTTCTAAAGGACGACATTTCTGACGAAAGACTGGTGTTTGCCGTGGAACGGCAAGTAAGTCAACACAGTTTGCACCTTCGTGATCATCAATGTTTATTAAATCTCATCTGTTATAGCTGAACAGGAAAAAATGAATCTTGATACACTATTAGCGGCCTTGTAGTTTACCAACAGCAAAACAGATACCTTCCAAAGGATAGCAGAGGATAAATGGGGCGACTGCTCAAGAAAGAGGACCAAAGTATGTTACTATAAAATCTTGGAGCGGGCGACCCACTACTAAGAAAGACCACGGAACTTAGCTTCGTACTCTGCAACCAGCAGAGACAGGTCATCAGGAAAGTTCAGTGTAGTGATATACACAATGAAACGCAGATTGAGTGTTATGACAAGCTGTGGACGCTAGTGTGTAACAATGCATGTACTTCGCAGATAGAACATTTGGACTGGGTCGAGCTTTCCTTCGTTCTTCAGTTACTCAATCTGTTAGTGATTCACAAAATATGTAGTGTCGTGGTAGTATACAACTAATAACATAAAATTTCTTACTTTACCACCGTTTTTGAAACAGAGAACGAAGCATACTTTAATTACGAGCCACGTACGCAATCTATGCCACCCACCTTTCTGCACTAAGGGTTGGGCGGTCTTCGTTAACCGAAACTGCCCACCCTAAACCTTCGCTTTAAAGATGAGATTTAAGATATGTTATTGTTCAAGGGATTAGTTTCTGCTTAAGAAAATTTAAATCGTAATAACGTGAGTTGAAGTTGGTACATTGGTTGCTGTTCTGTGGTACACTGCGTGTAGATGTCTTGTGAGTACTCGTGCATGCTTTCGGACTAAGGTCACTGACTAATGCAATCTATATTCAGTGGTACAGTTTCGTATCCAATGACGTTGCATTGCACCCAGTCCCCCAAAACCGAGTTCCGCGAATTCCGCTAATTCCACTGGGTGACATGCGTTTGCAACAGCTGGTTAGATTTGCACCTGTCTGTTAGTGACAACGAGCTAACCCCAAATCTGTACGTAGATGCAGACCATTGAGTATGTATCTGATTTCAATTTTTTGGCTTCTTTATAACTGTACAGTTAACCCCGCGCGCAACCCATGCGTCTGCAGGCGTGAATCCACCATAGAAATATACTTCATCAATCCTCTACACTATGATGAGCATGACCGTGTACGATCCGATGGAAGATTTTGGCCGTGTCGAACGGCAGCTGGTGTTTCTGAAACAATCAAACAAAAGCTCAAGCCTGAAGAGCGATTGTGATTGACGCAACTTGTTTGTCTCCGCTGGCTCTCTCTTTACAACAATCAACAGAAGTGTTGTTTTTCAAACGTTTTCCTTAAAATTTATTCACAAGTGCTTATTAGTTAACTCATGCTGAGCACAACAGCCTCAAATGGGTTGGACTGTTTACTTTTTCGGTTTTGAAGCTACAAATCGCTGATAGCAACAATGGCGGAGTTCAAAATGTTGTTTGCATGAATGCTTATCATGGAAGATGTTCACCTTGTTTATACAATTCAATTCCCTAATTCAATGATTGTTTTGCTGTTCGAAGTATATAACACGGGTTTGAAGAAAAAGGATCGCTTCTTGCTTGCTGCTGGTAACAGTAAGTTTTTAATTTGCCCTCTGAAGTACTACAGAATAAACAATTAAGCACCAAGTTTGAGGTCTCTATTATCTTCACAAAGAAAAAAATCACGAGAGTTGTGCCGCATGGTAGTGGTTCCCTTGTGTATTTCGTTAGCCTTGTTGGTCAGCGCTAATTGCTGCTGCACTGAGTGACATAAGCAGTTAAATTTAAATGACTATGATGTCTTATGTAGCGTAAACAAATCTTCGGTTACTAATAGACTCTATTTCCTGTCGACCACACCTTGTTTTGACGATTCTGTAAATAATTTTGTCGGTAGTTTCATTCTGCTGAAGAATTGGTCTGTTGGCCTGCTGAGTATGATACTTTTTTTCACGATGTTTGGTCTGCAATTATTAATGCGCTGGTGGGACCAAATACTCGGTAGCAGTTATGCAAGAAACTGTAGCAGATGGTACAAAAGATTAGTTGACTAGCCGTTCAAATTATTCGGTACCAAATTGTTCTTCATTTTTAACAGGTATATATTGAGGCTACATATCACGCCCATTCAATTGCCTCGCCAAGAATTTACGTTGTGCAATACTTCTACAATATATATATATATATGGTGTATACATAGAAGACCTTTTTGCGTTAGATGGTCATTAGCTGGGTTCATCGCTTCTTGGTGATTAGGAAATTCCCCTTTCTTTTCGTTACTGTTTATTAAGTCAGGATAGTTAAGCGCAAGAAATAGACACGAGGAGTTAGCCAACGGATTTATATGATAAAAGGGTGTGAAATATTAGTAGTCTTACGTAATAGTTTGCAGATATTTCTTGTGACAGACAGAACCTCTTCAGTATTTCAGTTGCAGGGACTGAATGAGCTATGCTCGGCTTTGAAGAAAAGTGCAAAGCCAGTTTTCAAGCCTTTTTTGACGTGGTGCTAATAGGAAATTTGGTGCTTTGTTGGATGGGGTGCCAAAGGCAGAGTAGATGCCTTATTTGATATGGTGCCAAAGGCAGATGTAATCTATTTCTTTAATATGATGCCAAGGCAGATGCTTGTCTTTTTCAGGGGCAGCTTAGATGACATTTTCCATTGGGAGCAATGGCCAGTAAAGCTTACACGGGTATGGCATTGTATTGCCAAGCTCATGCGCAAAGTACTTTTATCAAGCTTGGCTTGGGTTTGCTATCAGATCTTGACCCCCTAAGTTGGCGCCCCACTCTTCGTAATTCCCATTGAATGCAGTGTGCGCTATAG
Source organism: Chironex yamaguchii (assembly GCA_024741275.1). Lineage (NCBI taxonomy): Eukaryota > Metazoa > Cnidaria > Cubozoa > Chirodropida > Chirodropidae > Chironex > Chironex yamaguchii. The sequence continues at coordinate 27,237 of JANTCA010041858.1, forward strand.
ATATTGAACAGCCCCCTGGTCTGGACTGTGCAGCAGGAACTTTGCAATGTTTATTGTAATTGCTAGGGCCAGTCAGCCAACCTTGCCAGTTTAATCATATCTGCGCAGCACTGCTTTCGTCAGCCTTCAAGGATTGCCCGTACCATGGCAGCCAGCATTTCCGCATCCGGTCGGTAGTTTAAGTGATGTCATAGTGTAGAAATAGATTATGGTTGAACTTTGTAGGTGAAGATAATGAATCAAGGAGGAGTAGAATATCTGAAGCCGAAGTCAAATTAGACATAAGAAGGGTGGAAGACAGTGTTGAATATTGGTTAAAGAGTAACGTATCTTCAGATATTTGAATAAAAGAGAGAGCACCGTTTGTATCGTAGTATTGCGATCATATACGAGTTGCACTTTTGATAGTTGTACTTTGTATTAATTGACATATAATATGATCGCACTTCTTTTGTCTTTCGGACTAAGAAACGTTGAGTTTGTGTTGTCGCAAGAGAAATGTGTACTATCGACCCAGAAGTAAATGCGAATGTACAAGAAAGTTGTTTCCTTTTTAAGTAATTGTGACTTGACAGTCAATATTCAATTGGCCAATAGAGCTGGCTTGTGCCGTTCAGCGATTTTGGATGTCTCTGTTTTTAGGCTAATACTGGTTATTGATCCTTAAAATCGTTTGAATAATTGTTTCCATGTAGCCATGCTGTTTTTAAGGACTCATTTTATTTGTAGTGGCTGCCTGTACTTTGCTAATGAGGTCATTTATTTTGACATAAAAACAAATGCACATAACTGAAGGGCTCTACAGCAAAATAACGAATAAGAAAAAATTTGGCTTGTATGTTAGTTTTGGAAAGTTAACTTCGCAATTGTCAAGGTTCAGGGGCGCAAATGAGGGTGCGTTTGGTTTTCACTCCCCTCAGGGGTCGGCACAAGGAAGCAGCACCGCAGAAACGACGGTCCCAGAGCCCCCAAAAATGGGAGAGAGAGGTAGTGTATAGGCTATATAAGTTCTTGTGTCGCAATCACACAAGTGTACAATCCTTATGATGGTCAACCATATACAACGATCCTAAGCAATGCGACTGTACACGTATTTATTAGATATCCTTTTTTCAATTATGTATTATTCTATTGCGTCAACTCCATCAATAGATATGTAATCGTCAGAGCCGTTATCAAATCTCAAATACTGGTAGTGTGTCTTGTCTGATATTTCCGATTAAGTGCAGAGCAACTTAATTTTTTCAAATTCTTTACCAATCTACCACCAGTATTAAAATTTCTCATGTTTTTGCGTATCCGAGTACTAACTTCCTTATAAAGCATTATCGTGTAGAAAAAAGTGTGTGTACAGTCATATTGCTTAAGATCGTTCCTTATCGTTCAGAATTGTACACTTGTGTGACCTGAACATTAAAAGATCGTCCATGAGTAATATAAGTTTGTATTTTTTGTACACCTGTGTGACTCAGACATAATGAAACGACAACAAATAGACATTGGTGAAGCCAATTGGCGTCCATAAGTATTACCTCCATGTAAGAATGTGGCCAAAACCATCCGCCGACGCTAACGGAGCGGGGGAGGGGGTGACTGTCACCTAATATTTATTTTAAGTAGATATTTCATACACTTGCTTATAAAGCTGAAAAAGAAATCATATATGGTCAAGAACGTTTGTTTCAAACGAATTACTAATGATCTACGGCATTTATAATCACACTTTTTACTTTAACTATCTTTTTGTGGTAAAAAACTTGAAAATCGCCTTGAAAATTTGCGACATTGCGCTAAAATCATACTTAAAAGCTTTTTTGGTCTGACACTCTGAAATTCAGAGTATGAAACGTCAGAAAGGAAAGTATATGTATATGGCAACCTATTTATACAAAAACATGGAGCAAAACTAGCCAATCATAAACAAGAAAGGAAACAAAGAAAGAGAAAATATTTTCATAAATACGTTTCATACTCTGAATTTCAGAGTGTCAGACGAAAAAAGCTTTAAAGCATGATTTTAGCGCAATGTCGCAAATTTTCAAGGCGATTTTCACTTTGTAAGAAACGAAGCTCGGACCCTGGTACACAGTTTCTTACATTTGGGACAAAATCTAATCCTAAATGTTTATTTTAAGTTTTTTCGCAAAAATGAAACAAATACCTAAGAGCCGTACAAAAAGGCTTCTCTTTGGCAGACTTACAACTTTTGTTACTCCCCGCCCTCGCCAAATAGAAGTACAAAAACAACACAACAATTGGCGAAGTGTTCGTCACTGGACAGAACTACACTACAAATGTCATTAATGGTAATAAACAATATGGCTGCGCCAAGATTAAGAGAATACGTGATAGAAAACGACCAAGATGCTGTTTTACGTTGTTCTTTAAACTTCCGTGATTTAAGACACCCCGCCAAAATTTCCCCTTTATTGTCAGTGAAACATTTCCGAGTTCTTTGTGTCTAGCATAACAGCCATCATTTGAAGAATGTTGTATTTATTCATGTTGTGAATTTCCACTTGAAAAACTCGTTATTTCAACGAGGTTTTGTTTGTGTATTCTAAAGCCAGAATTGAAATATTTGCCCACACATACGCCAAGCGACTTCTGGATGTCGCCAGTGTGAGTTGTATGCACTCACTGACCTTCAGTTAGCACGTGAGGATCAAATCAGTTTTTGGCAAAATTCTGATAGCTATTATAGTCAATTTCCATGCTCGTGGTAAGAAAATATGATAATGTTTGTGCTTAAGAGACAGTGTAATATTTGAGTTACTTCAGGTACATGGAAATATTTGATAATGACAGGAAGCAGTTTTCGCGGTAAGTTAAGAACTTTATATGAATGGTTTATATCATCATCAGCGTTGATTCTAGGACACGATCGTTAAGGTTGCTGGAACTATGTTCCATGTATTTAACCTTGTCATCGCTCTATGGCTTAACGCCATTTTTGCTTTTTGATTGCGCGATACACGGAACATTTAACGACATTGGCTCAGCACGTCAGCTCATACAGCGCACACACTAGGCAACTACATTCCACTTAACTGTGTTTTCTCACACTTAACTGGATCTCTCTTCACTATACACTTGATCAATCAAGTCATTTTAGATCTATTGCAGCTTAATGACAATTGTACGATATGGGACCCACAACACTACACTACACACTACAATGTACTACACTGCACTACACTACACACTACACTACACTACACTAGACTACACACTACATGCACTACACTACACTGCATTCCACTAACTACACTGCATTACACTAACTACACTGCATTACACTAACTACACTGCATTACACTAACTACACTACACTGAACTACAATACTATACCTTACACTAAATTACTCTACATCACACAACATTTCTCTAGCCTGTACTACCCAAGCTCGCCCTGCGTTACACTACATGACACTGCATGACTCGATACGACACTCCAGTAGATTACTATTAAGCAAACAGATTTAAATGAAACAGATTTAAATGAGTAACAAAGTCGTCAGGGACCATTTTTTCCCCGTTGTATGATAGAAAGGCTACACCTACGCTGTTTAAAAGAGCAAAAATGTCAGTACTGCTACTACTACTTTACTGTCAACTTGCTGGTGGTTTAACGTCCTTTGCAAATACCCTTCCTCTGGGGCATTTGAGCTTGCTTATGAGTTCTTACAGGCAGAATTTGTGTGTGTATTACTGCTAAGGCACGTAATGGAATTTGGATTCTTTTGTGAATGAGTTTTAGCCAAATGGGAACGATATATTGGAAGAGAGGGGCCTTAGGCCTACGTAGACCCTGTTAGATATCGTCCATTGTTTCCTAAACAATTTTTGTCGCACATAACTTGAAAATCGCCTTGATAATATTCTTTTTTTCGTCAGACACTCTTGAGAGTATACTGTCCTTTCTGACGATTCATACTCTGAAGAGTGTCAGAGGAAAAAAGGCTTTTAAATATATTTTCGGCGCAATGTCGCTAATTCTGAAGGCAATTTGTTGTTAGTCCCGATAATTAGTGTGCGTGGATATCATATATAGCACAATCTGTGAAATTCGAGTAAATACTTTTTCTTGTCTTTTCCGTGATAAAACATCTTCTGATTCTTGCCGTTGTGTCGCTCTGGCAGGGTTGTAACCCGGTAATGAAGAGAATAATTGCCTTTCCATCGTTTGTTATTTGAAACGAATTTAAAATGGTTCTTCTGCAGGCTTACGATATTGTATGCGCATTTACTACTAAAAATGCGTAATACATGTTAACGGGTTGGTTAGAAATCGGCTTTCTAAATAGTAGCAAGAAGATAATGATCGAGACAAACGAACGTCAGCGCTTGAGGTTTTTAGATATACTGATACCGATCGCATGATTTGCAAAATATATAAATCACAACAGAGTTGCAAGCTTGCAAACGAAGTTTGTTTCACGACCACGTTGACCTTTGAAGGTTGTAAGGGATACTTTTAATGGCGTGTAAGGGCGATTAGGGTCAGTTTAGGCCAACCGGGAAGCAGCTTTGAAAATTCAGGTCGAAAATCGGATCGTAGTGTGAAATGCAATAACAGTGTTTGTTGATAATTGTTTCACGTTTTCAGGAGGGTACTTTTCTAAGGATTTAGCTTATTGTTTATAAACAGAGGAGATAAAGCTGATTCCACTTTTAATAACAATCACAAGGGCATATCAAAAGGTCGAGCTGTTCCGCTGTGGTGCGTTTCTCGACGTATCGCGATAATTTCGTCAAGAAAGAGACGCAATTACGAATTCCAGAGTTAAAGAGCTGCTCGGTATTTTTACTATCGGACACTATTTCTCACTGTGTTGTCTCATGATAGTGGCAGTGGTTAGGTAATCCGGTTCGTTTCGTAACAACCATCGAGTACGGTATTTTAAGGTAACACTAGCTGTCTGTCGCATAAGAGTGGATTTTTTTATGATCATGGATGCTGGAGAACGAAAACGAAAACGAACCGGTTCACTTTCTCTTTCACTATTAGGTGACAAGTCAACGATGGCGATGTATATTGAGAATGTGTTATTGCCAAAACAGTTGACGGATTCTTTCTATTCCACTTGGATGCATTGCTATGAGGAACTATTTGATGCTACGTTGCAGCAGCGATCGGCTTCAAGCTTGAAGTTCGATCGCAATTATCACTCACGGGGCTCGCACGTTCGACCCACAACGGAAGGAATTGCGCAAGGACATGAAAAATTTGAGATATTAGCGGAATCAAGGACTCGATCCTTGCCTGTTGATCTTAATAAGAATCCAGATTATTACAAACTTGCATCAAACTCAGCTGTGAACACTCGATCTGGAGCATACAGTAGCCATAAGTTTTTTCCACTTGGAAGGAGAAAAACATATCACCTAGCTGAAAAACAGGAGGAGGTCCGAGTTGGTTCACCCTAGAGGTTAATAGTTGTGTATCACATGGCACATTGTGATAACATTGCAGATTTTGAAAATTTAATCAATTATATACGTACAGATATTGTATAGTTATGTACGTTTGTATATGGTAAATTTCTTACCGTGACCAAACAACCTCGTCGTTGTGGCTGACAATATGAAAAAAGGTAAACTCAGGTGCCATACCAGGCGAAGTAAACCAGGAGACAGATAAGGTATGTCAGGAAACAAGAGACCCCTTGCAGGACGGAAAGAATTGTGGGTATTTTTGACCTTTGTTGATATTTATTTTGTTATAAGGAGAAGGAACTGATTTCTATATGCTCAAATGCCTGTAAACAACTTGATTTTCTTTTTTTTTATTAAAATCATCGCGTAAGAAGTTGTAAACTTCCCGTTGATAGAATGGCACCCCCTTGCTGCCCATTTTCTCAGGCTTTTGTCACCACGTGGTTGATAAATTGAAACCAATGTAAGAACCTGGATGGCGTGAGATCTCTGTTCATGTGTTCACGCGAAATTGACGTTATTCATTCTACGCACTCTGTAATTGAATACGTTATACGATGGAATTTTAACCTTATTTCATACAGCCGAGCTATGCTGTTGTGGTTTCGGGGACATTGTAACATCGAGTAATTAAATTTAGACGGATACTGACTGTATTTCACAAGTTTACTGACTGTGCATCCGTCATTAAAACCGTTGCTCTAATTGCCGACAGATATTGTCCGACGATTACTTGTTTCTTGCATATATTAATCTCTCGTCAGCAGAAAATAAACCAAAGTTTTAAGATATCCTGTTTTCAAATGGCGTTACAGAATATGCCGAGTATGTCTAGTTTTCCTGCAGACGATTTCCTATCTGGATTCAGCGTCGACGGTCTCCGTTGTTTACGGTACAATTAGCAATATCTTTACGATATTATTAAAAACAGCGTAGAATTTAAAGCAAAAATTAAATTGCTATTTTCGTGTCACGCTTCTAAAGATAAGCAGACGCGTTTTTAATCACTTTCTTGTCTCGACTGTGCGTAACTTTATAGAAAAGAGCTTTAATGGCCGTATTATCACGCATAACTTCTCATTGACAGGCGTTCCCAGTTAGTAAGGGTGATTGTAGAATGTACCAGCTAAAGTACTGAATAGAATACTACCGTGAAATAGGGGCAGAATTATAGTACGGCGTGAGCCTGATGTCATTCAGCGGTACCAGTGCGTGCAACGGAGGTTTCACTTTTTGAGCCTTCGAGGCAAATCAGTTTTAAGTATACTTGGATGATGTAATTAGCTTGTGTAAATGGACTGTTATTTTTCTTGCTCTTTACTGCAAAGTGAGTGTATTGTTTTGCTTTTCTCTTTGTTATTTCCTTTTGGTTTTCTTATAGTACGTGGATGTATTTTGCCCTTTCTGCTTCGTCTCAATCTTTTTCTGTAATTTTGGGCTACCGTATGGGGTGTTCTTATACAGTAGTTTAATGTGACGTATGTTGCGGAATGGAACCGACTTTGGATTTGTATGGAGTGAAATTGCGTTTAACTTATATATATATACTACATATATCTGACACTGATGAAGGCTTAAGCCGAAACATAGAAAAAATTAATGAATTTTTCCCTACCCACCGCTTGGTTTGGCTCGTAATACCAAGGATTTTCGTAATTGCCGCTTTTATTTAAGATATTGCCTGACTGTGTGATCGGTAGGGAATATTTAATTTTCACCTTTTTGTTACACATTATCGTGCTTACGGCATTCTTTACTCGATGAGAAGTTGGATCCAGCCCTGGCCGAGCCTAGCCTTACGTCGTTCTGATGTAGACGTAAAACGAAAACGAGACTGGAAATTCTTACCCTTCTCTGGAGGGGGCTAAGTAGGAGTGTACGTACAAGGAGTGAGCTTTGTATTTTTAGTGCAAACGTTATTTTTTCGGCTTTTCTGTTTAAATCAATTTGTGAGCAAGTAGGACGTTACTTAAAGATGAGCTAATTGTCGGGCTTCCTGCGTCTTGTTAGTCTTATAGACTAACATTAAACGTTTTGGCATTGTGTTTTATGTCCATGGTGGTCTAGTCGTAGAATCGAACTTTTAAGCTTGATATCCCCATAAGATATGAAAACTTTAATTTTTGTATTAGAGTGTCCTGAATTTGGTATTTGTTGACCTGCTGTGGCAAAATTATACGTAGGAGATTTAACTTGGTAGTCAAAGGAATAACGCTACAATCGTTATTGTCCCTTGAGCCAATTAGATTAGAGAATATTAAGTAATTGACCAATCAAATACACCTCAGTGCAAAGTGCGCCGGATGGAGACAGTGCTCGCCGTTGGTTTGTGGCACACTTGCCAACACTTGTGTTAGTATTTTACAATAATCTTGAGTGTCCATTTTTAGCGTGGTAGGGATTCAGATCATATTCTTGCAAACTATAAATTTTAAGCTGAGTGTATAGTACTGACCACGTGACATTGGACTTGGCATCCCAAGACCTGTCAAAGTCAATTTATAGGATTGCTATTACTTATCAATGTTTTTATTGTAACCTTCGCGTTCTGTTGTGTTTATGCTGTAATTATTCCTGATAATATTGTACAGCGTGGTAATGTATGCATCTCCGTGTAGAGTATGGCTTTTAATGCATACGTCTGTAATAAAAATGATCCGGGTTGAACTTTCGCGTTCGTTACAAAATGTAAATTATTTTATCCATTTAGCGATGAATTTGATGTATAGCTTCTCTAGATTATTTGTGTATTATATGAAGCGTGTATGATTAACATATTTGATTTATTCTGGTATCAGTAACAGAGAAATGGCAATATATCGCCTTGATAAATTGTGATATTCCGCTAAAACATGTATACTAAAAAGCTTTTTGTCTTCTGACACTTAGAGTAGGGAATCGTCAGAAAGGAAAGTATAGATATATGTCAATTTTTTGGTAACAGAGATCTTGAAAACTAGCCAAACATTTTGAAAACTAGCCAATCATAAGCAATTAAGAAAAGACAAAAAGACAAAAAACGTTGGAAGTGTCCAGGTTGAAAAACAAACTCTTTCTGTGCACAGAGACCTGTTTTTCTTAATTTAATGTAGACGGATTTCAATATACTTAGATGGAAGGACGATCTAGCTACGCCAATAATCCGAAAGTTCTCGTCCTTGTTCATTTTGGCGCATTCTGAATTTTTAGTAAATGTTAATTTACAGCAGAATCGCATGTTTTGGCAGTCATTTTAGCTTTGCAAGAGCGAGATGGCTGTTCTCTAAGATGAATTGATGCTTGGCGTACACTGGCTGGAGCATGTTTAATCCTGCCATCAAATCCTCGAGAAGTGTCGCGAGTTTTCAAGCGACTTTCAAATATTGTACCGCCGAAAGATTGTTAAACAAATATTGGGCTTAATCCTACTTAGCCATAGTGCTAAGTATTTTGGCTAATCATGATCCTTTTCGGGCCTAAACGTCATAAGTTAAAAGCATGGTCCATGATCGACAAAGTCAAGATTGCATGGCAGAACTGTGTCGTTCATCAGAAGGTCGAATAACTACTAGTATATAAAGTGGCACGTAAGAGAGGAAAATCGGTAAAATGTTAATAGTGATTAAGAAGAAAGACCGCGATTAATGTTGGACGTGAAGTGAAGATTCGTAGGACAAGAGCAAACTGCAGACTGAGTACTATTGGATCTCGAATTCCAACTGTCGAATTTGCAACACTTTCTAAACTGCCCAGGTTTAAGGTTGGGTAAAATAGTCGGAAAGAGATCGGTTTTGGTAATAAGTACCTATACTAAGTAGTTGTCTGGTTTTCATCTTTCTGCACTCAGTGGCATTGCTTCTTTCATCACTGAGTGCTTGTACATCTTTCTACGCTGACTAGCTTCATATCGTTCTTCACTGAGCAGCTTTGTATCGTTCTACAGTAAATGGCTTTGCATTTCCCTAAACTGAGTGGCTTTGCATCTTTGTACACAGTTGCCGTGCATCTTCTTCCACTGACAATCTTTGCATCTTTCTTTCCTGAGTGGCTTTTAATGCTTTTCGACTTTCTGCACTGATTGGTGTCTCTACCCTGAGTGACATTGCGTCTTTGTAATGGCTTATGCATCTTTCTACACTGTGTGGATTAGCATCTTTCACACTGACTGGCCTCGTATCTGTCTGCAATGAGTGCCTTTGCATATTCTACACTTGCGGTTTTTGCACTTTTCTACGCTAACTGCCTTGGCACTTTTCAAGACTAGAGTTGCATTACAACTTTCATCATTGACTGGGTTTTGGTCTCTCTACAATGACGGTCGTTACATTGATATACACTGAGTGGCTTTGCGTCTTTCATAAGTGAATGGCTTTCACATCTTCCTACACTGTTTATCTTTGCGTCCCTCCTCACTGAGTGGCTTTCCAGTTTTTGTACAGCGTCTGGCTTTGCGTCTTTATTTACTGACTGACTTTCGATCTTACTTCACCCGTTGGCTTTGCATTTTTCTGCCCTGCGTTGCTTTGGATTTTTCTGCGCTAGGTGGCTTTGTATCTTTCTTCAGTGACTGGCTTTGCATTATTTTACGAAGTCTTGGGTTTGCATCATTCTACGAAGTCTTAGCTTTTCTTCTTGCTGCAATGGGTGGCTATTCATCTTTATGCACTGACTGGATTTTCGTCTCTCTACACTGAGTACCTTTGCATCTTTCAACACTGAATGGTATTTGCATCTTCTTAAACTGACTGGCTTTGGAACTGTCTTCACTGTGTGGCTTTTCAATATCTCCTTGTCGAGTAGCTTTGCGTCTTTCTGCACTGACGGTCGTTGCATCGTTCTACAAGGTCTTGCTTTACATCTTCCTTCAATGGGTGGCTTTATTTTTCTCTTTACTGAGTGGCTTTCCGTCAATATGCACTGACTTGATTTTTGTTTCTCTACACTTAGCATCTTTTCATCATTCATCGCATAATTGCTTTTGCATCTTCCTACAGTATCTGTCTTTGTATCTTTCTTCTCAGTGCGGGTTTTCATTTTTCTTTGCTGGGTCGCTTTGCATTATTCTACGTTGACTGGGCCAGTATTCGTCTGCATTCAGTGGCTTTGCATTTTCTTCACTGATAGTTGCTGCATCGATTTTCACTGAGTGGCTTTGCATCTTTCTACGCTAGGTGGCTTTCTGACTTTGTACACTTAGTGGCTTTGCATTTTTCAATAATGAATGGCTTTCACATCTTCCTACTCTGCCTGGCTTTGCATCCCTCTTCTTTGAATGGCTTTGCATTTTGTACAATGTCTTGCTTTGCTTCCGCCTGCGATGGATGGTTTTCTATCTTTCTGCACTGACTGGATTTTCCTCTCTCTACACTGAGCATCTTTGCACCTCTCAACACTGAATGGCATTTGCAGCTTTGTAGACAGTGTGGTCTTCCGTTTTTCTACGCTGTCTTTGAATTTGTGTACACTAACAATATTTCCACCTTTCGTCACTGACTAGCTTTGCATCTTTCTAATCTAACTGGCTTTGCATCTTTCTAATCTAACTGGCTTTGCATCATTCTAATCTAACTGACTTTGCATCTTACTAATCTAACTGGCTTTGCATCTTTCTACGCTAACTGGCTTTGCATCATTCTACATGGTCTTGCTATGCATCTTTCTTCAATGGGTTGCTTTGTTTATTCATCAGTAAGTGGCTTTCCTTCTTTCTGCACTGACTGGATTTCGTCTCTCTACGCTAGGTACGATTTGCATCTTCCTACGCTAACTGGCTTTGTATCTTTCTAATCTAACTGGCTTTGCATCTTTCTAATCTAACTGGCTTTGCATCTTTCTACGCTAACTGGCTTTGCATCATTCTACATGGTCTTGCTATGCATCTTTCTTCAATGGGTTGCTTTGTTTATTCATCAGTAAGTGGCTTTCCTTCTTTCTGCACTGACTGGATTTCGTCTCTCTAAGCTAGGTACGATTTGCATCTTCCTACGCTAACTGGCTTTGTATCTTTCTAATCTAACTGGCTTTGCGTCTTTCTAATCTAACTGGCTTTGCATCTTTCTAATCTAACTGACTTTGTATCTTTCTTTACTGTGTGGATTGCTATGCTTCCTTGCTGAGTAGCTTTGCATCATTCTGTACAATGTGGCATTTTTCTACACTGTTTATCTTTGCATTTGCGTACATTATCTGCCTTTCCATCTTTCTTCACTGACTATCTTTGCATCAGTTTACAAGGTCTTGCTTTGCATCTTTCTGCAATGAGTAGCTTGTTTTTCTCTTTACTGAATGGCTTTCCGTCTATATGCACTGGCTTGATTTTTGTCCCTCTATCTTTGCATCATTCGTCACATAATAGCGTTTGCATCTTCCTACACTATTGGCTTTGAATCTCTCTTCACTGTGAGGGTCTCCATCTCTCTTTGCTGGGTCAATTTGCATAATCCTGCGCTAACTGGGCTCAAATTTGTCTGCACTCAGTGGCTTTCCATTTTTTACACTGATCGTCGTTGCATCGATCTTTACTGAGTGGATTTGTATCTTTCTACGTTAACTGGGTTTGCGTTTTCCGGCAATTATATCAAGGGGTTGTTTTCTAGAGGGTGATAACAATTTTAACACAAAAACTTTGGAGAAAAGGCGGGTCTCGTACTTGGAAATTGAATAGTGTTGAAGTTAAATTGCATCGTGCGTTTTTGCTCGTGGAGAGCATTCTCCAATATTTCATGACGTGGACAAATTCGCTGGTTTTTCGCTTCCAATCATGACGTTTTGTCAACTACGGTCCGTCCCACGTTATATGAATATTGTGAGAGTGTTCATTACTCTTGGCACATTTTTTCAACTTTCCTAACTAAAGTGATGGAGAGTTACAAAGTATTGTAAAGGACTCCAATATGTTTTTAAAAATGACGAGCTATTTTCTGAGTAAAAGGACTGAAAGTTGAAAGAGGCGATATAAGCGTGCGAACGTGGAAAGAGATTTGTGAAAGTGAAGACCAGTCCTTTACACAAAATTGAAATACCATGGGAAAGAAAAAGATGGACGACTTTGCAGAATTCCTCTATGAATGTGACATGATGAATGCCTTAACACAATTCTTGCAAATATAGAAATTGTGAAGAACAAATACGAGTATCAATGATACTCTGAAGGTAGAGCTCATGCAAATTCAGTTTGCTATGCGCACTCATCTTTTGTAGACGAGTCTCGTGGGACGCAACCTAATGCCTTTAAGATCTTTGGTCTATGAAAAGAGGCAGGAGTACTTAAGATGAAGCACCGTTTTGGTTTTCTGAACAATTTAGGGAACTGCTGTTCAGTTTAAGAGTAGAATTGTAGCACTAAGCATCAACAAGGAACCAATTCATTTCGAATTTAAACCAAGTCACAAATTCGACGCATGAAGAGAGTGACGTTTGACTGTAGTCCAAGTTTCAGTAAAGAAAATGTCTTATTTGGTTTCCGTGGCAGCTCGGACAAATAAAAACTCCTTGGTTTTTCTAGTGTTTTACAGTTTCTTTGTCTACTGCCTATTATTCTGCTAGTTTGTGAAAGCAAGGAATGAAAGCAGGAAAATGGAATGAACATGAATTACTTTGGTTAACGAAAAGTGAATACGACAAGGTAAACATGGAGTTGACTACCATGAACTAAGTTGGGGTAAGAAAAACAGTTCCTTTAGTACAATACTTTGTTAAACGGAAGAGGTTTCTGTAACACTGAGAAGTAGTCACCTGTCTTTACAGCTTTACAGCCCCTTTCGTCAACAAATTAATTGAGTGCAAGAGCTAGAAGATTGGTGAGTAGGCCATCGGCTTGAATTTTGCAGTTTAAATTACCTTATTTTGCATCCAACTTACTATTCATTAGGTAGCTTTACTGCATTTTCTTATCAGGTAGGATTTGGCTTTTTATCAATTACTTTTAATGGTAACCAAGTCTTGTAAATTGTCGAATCATAAGTGATATCGTTTGTTTGAGGGATATTTACGTTAAATGAACAACTCTGTTATGAGACGTGTAAGCCTTTCCTGCATTTTGCCTCTAAGTGAGATTCCTCGTACAGATAGAAATGAAGTCGTGCAGCTAGAATTAAACTATTACAGCTAGATTTAAACTCGTACAGCTAGAACTAAGGTCGTACAGCTAGCATTAAACTCGTTTAGCTAGAATTAAAGTCGAACCACGAGAATTTAACTCGTTCAGCTAGAATTTAAGTTTGTACTGTCATAGAAATGACTCATGACTTAATTAGAACATTTATGTTTGCTATTAACATCATAACCTATAAGTATTATGGTTATAGTTATGGTAAGTTCTCGGTTACCTCTGGATTGTACATCTGACATGTGGTCAACAGTATTACACTCCTTACTACTACTGCTACTCCTCCTCCTCCTCCTCCTCCTCCTCCTACTACTACTACTACTACTACTACTACTACTACTACTACTACTACTACT
>JANTCA010041859.1:0-19440 GCA_024741275.1 Chironex yamaguchii
TTAGCTCAATGTTACAAATTTTCAAGATGATTTTCAAGGATTTGTACCACAATTATAATTTCAGTGAAAAGGATAAAATTTTCAGTAAAGAAATACTGCAAACTTGCGTCATTCTAGGGCATAATTATTGAACATAGTTATTGAATGAAAGCATTCGGTAACTCATATTGTTTCAGTAGGAAACCTGAATTAAAGAAAACTCTTCAGTATTTTTCAAAAACAACAATTATTATAGAGATATTTTTTTATTATAGAAAAAAAATAGAGTAACTGAAATTTCGTAAAGCCGTCGTTGCTGTGGGGAAGCTTCACCAAGCCATGTTTTGTAGATTGTTGGTAACAATCTGTTTTCTTTTTCTTATCCTTTCTTTGGTTGCCTTCTAAGCAAATACACTGCATTGTTCTTTTGACTAATTTTTTGTTGTTTTTTTCCTTTTCTAGGAGGAGCGATTTCTTTTTCCCGTGTACCCTCTCATTTGCTTAGCAGCCTCCTGTGTTTTATCTTCTGCGCAGGTGCGTTAATGTAAAAGCACTACGTAAAATTAAGTGCTTTCAATTCATTTTCAAAGTGCCACGATTAACTTAAGTATTTAAATTGATAAATCGCAACTATCTTTCTTCCGTGGGATTTTTTTTAGTAGAATAATGTTTCAGCCTAACAGTTATCAACAATGAGACGACATTTATGTTGGTTGTTGATAATTCAGGGGACTGTGCGACTTCTGAAAAGGGGTCGAGGAGTAAGATCCGAATTACGCCGTGATTCCTTCCGAAGATGACGGCGACGTGATCCGATGTTGGAGCCGTTCACTACATAGCATTTATAGGTGTTAAATGTAGAAAGATATACATGAAGTACCCAAATAATAGGAGTAAAAAGGACATTTAACGTTAACGTTGAATTGTAACGCCATGTGCAGGGAATCACAGGAACCTTCATTAATAAAATGATGCAAATTCTCGGCATTGTTGTTGAACTAGGATCTAATTATTAGATGCTCGAGGCAATTGAAGTTGACGTGATAAGGCAGTTCATAATACTGACGACAGTTTGAGGCAATAATTGTGACTTTCATGAACAACTCTGTGGTATTAATATAGTATGTTTTACGTATATGTATACATATGATAAGTATTTCATGAAAAGGAGCACCTTTTTTCCAAAGAAGTACGGCAATTCGAGAAAGTTAAATGTTTCGAGGATTTATCATAAACCTTGAAATACGGACAAATTACTTGGTATTTAAGTTTATCTCCCGCCTCAAGCAACCAGTGTCATATTGTTTATGTACCAGATTTCCTTCTTGACGCTCGTCAATGAAGGACACAACTAGATTTCATAATAATTTTGATTATCTCTCTTGTCAGTCATGAAATGTTTTTGAGGCCGTTTGCTTCGTTGCACGCCCTGTAATAAACTGAGTTCTCTTAATGGCGCTATGTTCCCCGTAATTAGACCGGTATGTGCTGCAATTTACAATATTTGATGAGCATGTGGTAGTAAAGTGAAGTTAAAATTGATCTCTTTTGTCTTTTAGGAAGTTTATCATGTTGTGTTTAGTGGCAAAAGTTTAAAACACTTCTCTAGTTCTTCAAACTGGTTAGCTTGCCTCGTTTTGGGCTTATTTTCAATGTGTTCCATTGCAAGGTCATCTGCTTTGTTTGTCGGTAAGTAACTTTGTTACTATGTGAAATTAGGCTTAGTGTGGTAAATAGATACCATCTGAGGAAATTGTATGTTTGTCTTTTGATTTGCAGTTCTTTTCGTTCGTCTTTGTGTCATCTGTATTTATTCAAGTTAATTATGCAGCCACCTTTGCAGCAAAGCTTTTACACTGTTAACATGTATGAGAAAGACAAGTTACACCCAGTCTTGTTACAAAGTTGTACGTTATACCGTTCCAATGAGCACCACGTCGTAATCCAGATTTCGTTATGGCAAACATGGGATCCAAGTAATTGTTTCCAGAGTAGGCAATTGCCGTTCTATTATTAAAAGTAGAGTGTTTTGGTGGGATCTGTTTTGAGACAATATTATACTGAGGGTAAAGATACTGTTTCTTTAAAATATCAGTGGAAACCCGCTGGAACCTTGTTAAGCGCCTTCTGCATTGCATTGATGTGAGCAGGCATTATTGTTGACTATATATCTGTTTTGTATCGGTTTGTCATTTCAGTTCTTTCTATGTTTCATTCTAGGTTACCATGCACCCCTTGATGTATACGCTGAACTGTTCAATCGTGGTTTTCCAAGCGAGCAGTATCCTGATCCATTGTTTTCACCCAATAAACAAGTAAATGTTTGTGCAGGGAAGGAGTGGTATCGGTTTACAAGCAGCTTTTTCTTACCTTCGGAACGGTAATTGTTTGTTTTATCTCAGTAAACAATTGTACTCATTTGCGTAGTAATTTCTGTGCAAAATTTGTAACGACAGCACAATGGTCTTGATGTCTGTAGATCAGGTGCAAACTGATATTTCGCAGAGAATGCCATGTCTTATTTTCTCTTGTAGAGTGCTTTTTGAAACACAATGACACAATTTTGAGGATGCTGATCAAGTAAACAAATTTTTGTTTAAGTCCAGTCCACTTCGTCTTAGTTTGCATCACATGGCTTCAAGTGGTAGTCCAGAATTATCGTTTATCTGTCAATCCTCTAACGTCATATTATGTTAATCTTTGTAATAGATAAACAATTTTAAGTCTTGAAATTATTTTTGCTTTTTACATCATAGTACAATAACTATGATCGACGTATTTTTTGTTTTTGTTATTATTTTCGCCTTTCAGAAAATGCCCGTTGATCAGGGTTATTCAGTTTTTGTATTTTATCATAAATCGTAGGTGGAATTTAACATTTTTAAAATCAGAATTTAGAGGTCAGCTACCAAAATATTATTATCCTGGCCCCGATGGCACAAAGGTCCTTCCTTCCTATATGAACGACATGAACAAAGAAGAGATATCGCGATATGTAAGTTCGATAAGTTTTCCTTGTATTTTATTGTTATGACGAATAGTGAAAACACGAAAATAGATTTGCAGCAAAAAAAAATTTTAAAATGGCACGATGGTCTAAAGACGCTAGGTTGTTCGAAACTGAACGTGTCATTTTATTTATGCCTCAGCTCATTATGAAATAAGACGCAATTCTTACGGTCTAGAGAGTAGGATCATTCAATATTTTTGTAAAAACATGTTAGTATTTAGCCACAAAAGGAAATGGACATCTATTAACGACACATTCTTCGCATGTGCTGGTTATTTTGACTTCAGAAGTAGAGTACATTTTCAAGTGTATGTCGAGTATTAGCTCGTAATATGACAACGGTGGGCACCCCTGAGTGCCTGAGATTGTGTCTAAGATGCGAGCAGCGAGGATTGCAGTGATGCTGGCAATGTAGTTTACGTATTTAGCAGTGTTTATGTATAATGCTGCTATCGGATTCTGTTCGAAAGTCGCACAGTAATACTTTTCTGAGAATTAGCTTACAAACGTTATTTGTAAAGCTTCAGGAAAAACGTGTCAGATAGATCACTGGAGACTAAATGCCTGAATGAAATTCAACTTAGCTACAAGATAAATTCAAAGCTAGAAGGCCCTCATTTGTACTGCGTACGTTTATGAGATAAGTGCTTGTAGGGAATGTTCTTTAAATGGATGCAGCTACATTTCTACGTTTATCTTGTTACAACATTTGGTAACAATTTTGACGCAAATATTAGCTTTGCAGTGGATTCATGTCCCAGCGAACGTTTCCCCCTTACCTTTTCGTGTTTGCGTTTTCACGTTTCCTATTTCACGTTTCCTATTTCACGTTTCTCTTTTCCACATTCTCGTTTTCACGTTCCCCTTTTCCACATTTCCGTTTTCACGTTTCCCTTTTCACAATTCCCGTTTTCACTTTCCCCTTTCACGTTCCGTTTTTAAGAATAATTTATCATGTACGTATGCAAGGATATTTTCCCTAGCTTTGATTTATAATATTATTTGATATTATTGGCTATCATTGTAGGTTACCGTCGACGATTGCGACCTGCTTGTTGATTTAGAAACAGAGGGGGAAACTAAATTAGAGCCAAATTTTTCAAAGCACCCAAGATGGGAGGTTATATACAGTAGGCCATTTCTAGATACAAGCAGGTAAGACTCTTTTGATATTATAAGCTTTGGTGTCTAACTGGGCTCAAATGTCTAAGCAGATTAGGACTGTATGCCGTACCAGATGAGGCCTGCTGGCCTTAGCAGGCAAGGCCTGTATGCCTTAGTAGATGAGTTTTGTATGCCACAGCAGATTAGGTCTGTATGCGTAGCAGGTGAGGCCTATATGCCGTACTAAATGAGGCGTGAGGTTTGTAGTTTTGGGACCCTGAAGCTAAGCTTATATGGTAGATCACTAAAACTTTGCTACCGTATTGATTATAACACCATTCTACTACTTCTGTCTTGTTCTTCCTCACAACCTGATAACCTGATCCTTGTTGATACAAAAACATGTCGCTTGTAGGTTGTACGGCATTAAACAAGTAAACAGTTGCAATAATGGACCGTTTCTGTTCTTGTCGAAACACCGCACCGCCTGACTCCAAAACGTCGCATTGTTGAGCAATATGAGATCTCAACTATCTTTGAAATGAACATAGAGGGCAAAATGATGTAAGCAGATTTACTAATCGTGGTCTCTTTCCTGATCAAAAAAGTAAACAATTATGAGCTCTATTTATTGGCTGAGGAATTTGCGACAGTTATACATTTAAGTTTATCTATTGAGCCAAGTTCCAATGAACACTTTCTAGACGTGAGCATTGCGACTTTGTCGTTATACAGTTTATATCTATAGGCATGAGACACCACATGTAAGTACTCGGTCAAAGTATCTTATTAGATCAGTTTATAAAGATTTACGTCCAGTCTCTCCTAGATTTTTAATGTTGTTACTGATTTTCTTAATTTTCAGGTCGAATCCCTTTTTTCGAGCTTTCTATATACCATATTTATCGGATAAATATACAACGTTTGTTAATTACAACCTACTGAGATCGCGAAAACCAAGAAGACGCCTGAAAGTTTACCAAGATGACTAGGATGATGGTCAATATAACTTGTAGTTTCAGTTTTTGTCTTTTCGCTTCAGTGGCTTATGTCCAGTAGCGTAACGCAGTTTAAGGCACTGTCGTTCCAAAATATAGTCCCCGACCAAAAGGGGTATTGTGTGCTTTGCTAAAAGGCTTTGTTGGGCCATCCCCCAAACTTTTACTAACCAGAATTGTTAACACAACACTGGATTCGTTCGCTTTCCTTTTTTGTTATAGTTTATCTATATTTGCTATAGCTTGTCTTAAGACTCTATTTCTGAAACATAATCATCGAATGAAATGTTTTCGGAAGCATGGTTAGAAATTATCTTCTCCACTTAATGTGCATATTTCGCAGTTCTAAAGAGCGTGGATTCAAAAATTTTCCACGATCTCGAGCCCCCTTTCCCTGTAAAGCTCACTTCTCATCGCTTCGCGGTCCCTACAAAAGCAGTGTCTCGGTTACGCTGCTGCAGATGTCTTACTTTTACTTATTTTGTACGGTACCTCTTTCACGCTCAGCTCCTGTAATAGTAAAATTAAAGGTTTGAACAACAGGCAAGATTATTTGCGAAAGAGAATTTTTGAACCTTGTTATTTAGAGTTTGTGGAAGTGAAATTTGAAGATAACATTAAAACAGAAATTATCAGATTTCTGACGTTTCATACTCTGAGGAGTGTCAGACGAAAAAAAGCTTTTAAGTATTATTTTAGCGCAATGTCGCAAATTTTCAAGGTTTATACTGGCGCTAAGAGTGCTCATCGACTGGAACATTGTCGTAACAGACAAAGATAACATCAAAGAAAACGTTCTTATAATACTACGTATGATCGGTGTTATCTCGCAGCTTTGAAAGTTAGACAGGCGATATATAATACAAAATATCTTTCTTTCTTATTTCCTTTCTTGCTTCTTGCAGCCGTACTTGCTTGCATGCATCGGCCGAGTTTATCACCGGCTTTAAGTTGGTACGTCTTCTCCAATCATCTTCCCTGCCAGTCATAACTGTTCTGTAGTAAATTATTCACAAGAATGTAGTGCTTTGGGGTTAGTATCTGACGAATACAATATATATTTTTTATATTTTATTACGCTCTGCAGTTCTTGTCCAGTCTGTATCTTCCATCAGCTTGTCAGTGCACGTGATAACATTTCTTTGTATCCTCGCTTGAACAATTCTTGACTGCCAAAGCACCAGCTTTGAAACATGTGGAAGCCATTAAGATGTGATTTTATCGCAAAACGATGCGGATCACTTGGGGTTTTGTGAAGAATAATGAGAAGTTGTAACATCGAGTTGGATCAGAAAGACAATTGCTAACCACCTTAAAAAAACAATTTAAAACACAAAGTAATCTGCTGAATCCATTGTCCTTTATGGTGAACTTCTAAAACGTAACCACAAGATCCATGCTTAAATTCCTTTCAGATACCTCTTTTCATTAGAATGTCGCTTCCTGTTGATTGTTTTCCTGATTGTTACGATTTGCAAAATTTATAATTTTTATTTTCGTGTCTCCTGATAATTCACTTTCTTGTTTTCGTCTTTAAGTCATTACATCAAGTGTTTCTATAGCCTTACTATAAAAAGCTGAATGAAATACCTACTATAGCTCATGGAAAAGTTCAACAAAGGCCTTGCGAACAGGCCGGTGTAGATGGGGAGGTCCTAGCAATTATCTCGGTGCCTTCTTTGTCTGTCATACGGTGCTGTGAAGTAGGAGCGTGGTAGTACTCAATCCCCACGGATTGCAAAGCTTGTTCTATCTTCAAGTACTAAAAGGACATGACTAATCAAGCCCTTACGGAAAGAATGGGATAGTAAAAGTTATAGTAAAAATCTAAATATGAAATAGTCAAGTGACGAGAAGAACTTCATGTTGTGTTTAGCCTTGTTTGTAGATTTGTGCAAAATGTACCAATTGTTTATCATAAAAATGCATTCTTCCAGATAGTGCCTATTGGAAACTCGACATTGCCACTGTAGCTCTCGTGTGCTCTGCATAGGGAACTGGAGTATATCGACTCATTTTCTTCTGTTGTAATTGATTAATTTTTTGTTTGGTTTGTAGACATCTTTTGTAACCTATAATTCTATTGCTGTAATGGGTGTTAATATTCTGGAAAGATTGAATTGTCAAAACCGGATACCAGGGAAAGATAAGAACATTTGTGATCATTTTGACTTATCTGTTTTGAAATCGAATCTCCGTTTTGGTGTTAGAATAGAAGCCTCTCATGATTAGAGCAGTATAGTACCTGTAAGAAATCTGAGCACAATTTTTTACAGCGAAAAAAGATTTTTTTCAATGCTTGAAGCTTTCTAGAGACCAGTGGCGTCGTGGGAGGTAATCATTTAGGGGTGCACTTCCATAACTGAGGAGAATGGTGCCCCTTGAAATCAGCTCAACCTCATTTTTACAACTAAACCCATGATTATATGGATACCTGTGGGAACCACCCACTCCTTATGCGGAACTGTTTACAGGGATTAATGCCCCCTATTGAGAGATCAACGATTCGTATAAAACACGAAACCAGATTTAGTTCAAAATTTGAATTTAAAATAAGATCAAACTGGCCTTCTGGTAATTATCACGACCATAAAAATTTACACAATCAAAAGCATCATCAGATACCCACAAATACTGTCTTAAATATGTATATCAAAAAGTGACAAATTTTAGTGGCTCGTGAGACAATTAGTGGTTGAAATGAACAAGACCGCAGCTTTTTATGAAAAACTTCTTCTTGGAAATAGTGAATCATATTTTGGAAAATTTCATTTAATAAGGCAAACTTTCTTTCGTTTGCGAGATCTTTAAATGGTGGAATAAGGTGTGCACGCAGCGCGAGTGTATTAAAAAGAACATATTAGCTAACTCTGTTATCTTACACGACTATTTACAATTGTCTCTCTTGGATATCTCTAAAAATGTGTTATCAGTTAGGGGCAAACGGGGCATTTTTTGTGTAAAAGACCTCCTAATAGTAAATAGTAAGAGTAAACCACCTCTCCCTGACAAAGAACCGGCTGCATTAATTTTATATGAATAATCTTATAACACAAACTAGAATTTTTGTCAAACTTAAGGAACAAGCTACCTTCAACCTCCCCCCTCTCAAGTAACGCCTCTGATCCTGATGAGAACAAGCAGAATCTCGTCTAACAGAGCCGGCCTGGTTATCATGTAAACATTTTTATAAAAACCTAGCTAAGACCTCTATGTCAAAGTTCCTTAATATTGGAGACTTTTTCGTGACCTTTTACTAGTGAAAGTACCTTGAACATTTCTTAATTGAATGTTTGAAAAATTGATCGTCCAAAAACTCAGTATAAAAAGAGCAAGCACATACAATAATTGCGCAAACAAGACCGCCTAAACTTAGGCCTAAACTGAGCAATGTAAAACCATATGCTGTGGTTATCTTCCAAATTTGTAAGTTTTTTGGGACCCCTACTTTTACCGCCCTGTGAATGACTTGTTACTTTGACACGTTACTACAATCTGAAGCCTTTTATGATACTATCTATTGTTCTTGTAAACTAATGTTTCACTCACGTTCAATCTCGATTTCTCTTAAGATGTCAAAAGTGTTTGGCGAAACGTGAGCAGCAAACCGTAGCTAAACGTAAAAGTAATGGCTCTTACAGTATTATTAGCCTGGTGGTCATTAATAGATTACCTTTCCCACCTGGCATATCTTTCACTCAGGTTAGACTCAGTCTGCTGCTGATAACATGTCAACTAGTATTACCTGTTGTATTGTCGGGTCGTCGGCAATGCAACAGGCTCCCCCACTGTTCAGTGAAGTGAGTGGCTAGCAGCCCTGCAGGAATAAAAACAAGACTAGTCAAAGGGTGGATGAGCTTCTCTAGAAGCCAACGGCCAGCTACCTAGAAATCGTGTCTCGAAAAAAATGCTATTCAGAAGGCTCAGGCAAACCGCTGACTTACCATTGCCGAGACAAACCATAGATTATGCACAAATTACGGAAAAGAGAGAGGAGCTTTCAGGGGACCATACGCTTAGATATTGGTGCCTCGCTCGGTAAGGTTGAACATGTGCGGCAGGTGGCACCGAATCGTCATCACACTACTGTCACAATGATGATACCATCAGAATTGGTACTTGGAACGTAAGAACTCTGTACCAATTTGGGAAACTAGAGAATGTCAAACAAGAATAGGCTAGATTGAATATCAATATACGTGTGTAAAAGGAGATATGACAATAAAGGACAAGTAGATTTTCAATCTGATACGTATAAAATTATACACTACGGTGGGGGAACTCATGTTAGAGGGGTTGGCATCATTCTCGACAAAGAAAGAGCAAGATTTCTTTTGCGATTCTGGAGCATCTCAGATCGAGCTCTGCTTGTTAAGTTAAAAGGACACCCTTTTGATATTTGTTTCATCATATTCACAAACGTCTGAAAGTAGTAAAGAGGCAATCGTAGCATTTTAAAACATGTTAGAAGAAGCAAAATCACACTGCCAATCCCAAGAAATCATCATCATAATAGGAGATCTTCATGCTAATGTTGGTCAGGAATACAATGGTAAAGTAATCGGAAAGCATGGCCGAAGAGAGCAAAATGAACGAGGTGAAAGATGAGCTCAGTGGTGCAAAACAAATGGACAAGTAGTTACCAGTACATGGTTTGAACACTATCCAAGGAGGTTGTGGACATTGAAAAGCCCCGGTGGTCAACACAAGAACCATCTACACTTCATAACCATAAATAAACGTTTTAGAAATGCAGTATAGCAAGCCAAAACATACCCTGGAGCGGATTGTGGGAGTGACCATCGATTATTGTTTCGCCAGTTGAAAATGAAACTCAGAAAATTGAAGGAGGTACCAACAGCACCAAGACTTTAGTACGAACTCTCTAAAAATGATCCTTGAATCAGGCAAAAGTATGCGGTTACAGTCAAGAATAGATTTGAGGCACTAGAAGTTGAAGATTGTAAATGGAATGTTCTGAAAAAAGCATGAGTTACATCAGCGGAAGTAATACCGAAAAGACAACCATCGAGCAAGAAAAAGTGGATGACAGATGAGATTTTAAACCTCATGAAAAAAGACAATTTAATTTTAACAGAGAAAGCCAAGAATACAAAGATGCAGATAGAAACATAGAATATAAATGTAGACAAGAAAAGGATACCTGGATTAACAAGAAATGCGAAGAAATTAAAAGGTGCAAAGAATCTAACCCAGCAGTAATGCACAAGGAAATATGTGAAATTGTTGGAAAAAGAACTTGCTCATCTTCAGATTGTATTAAAGCAAAAAAATGGTGATATCATCATGGATATGACAGCAGTACTGGATAGATGGACTGCGTATATTGGTGATCTTTTTCAAGACAATAAAGGCCAGAAACCAATAATTATGAAAAAAATTGATGGCCCAAAGATTTTAACATCTGAAGTACTTACAGTTATGTCAAGAATGAAAAACAATAAAGCAGTAGGACCAGATGAGATCGTAACAGAAATGATTACAGCTTTGGAAGATTTGGAATAGAGGAGCTCATAGAATGTATTAATAAAATCTATGATGCAGGTGACATTCCAGAGGATTTAAGCAAATTGATCTTCATCCCTCTCCCAAAAAAACCTGGAGCAATAGAATGTAAGCTTCATAAATCCATCAGTTTCATGAGTCATATTATCAAAGTGATTCTCGGAGTAATCATGTTAAGAGCGAGAAGCCGAATTACACCGGAGACTGGCAAAGAACAATTTGGTTTTGTACAGGATCCTGGCGCACGAAATGCAATACATATGCTACGAGCAATGTCAGAAAGAGCAATTGAAATGCAAAAAGACTTCTATAATTGTTTTATAGACTACATAGAAGGTTTTGACAAAAGTTAAACACGAAGAACTTCTGAAACTACTAGAATAATCCGATCTATTTGGGAAAGACATTCAACTCCTTAGAAATTTATACTGGGAATAGACAGTATGCATTCAAATTGGCAATGATGAGGGCGATTATATTAAAGTCCAGAGAGGAGTTCGGCAGGGATGTGTCTTTTCCCTAGATCTATTTAATATTTACAGTGAGATGATCTTGAGGGAGTCAGAAGGTGTGCGAGGATTTGTTGGCATAATTTTAATAACTACGATATGCTTACGATATGGTGCTAATAGCTCAATCTGAGGAAAGACTACAGTCTTCTAGACAGAGTAGTAGAAGAAAGCAAGAAAAAGGGTCTTACAATTAATTACAAAAAGACAGAGTGTATGGTAATAAGCAAGCGAGCTGGTCGATTATGGGATCTAAAAATTGATAACAATACCCTCAAACAAGTCAAATCATTTGATTACCTAGCAAGTATAATAACTGAAGACGAAAAATGCAATACCGAGATTAAGAGGAGGATTGGTATGTCTAAGCACGTTTTTCTAAAGTAAGGAACTGTACTGAGAGATAAAAAACTGTCAGTTGAAACAAGGAAGAGGATCCTTTGCTGCTATGTCTATACCATCTTGACATATGGCAGTGAATGTTGGACAGTATCAGCTCAAATGGAAAGCCGGCTGGAAGCCATTGAAATGTGGTTTCTCAGGAGGCTGTTGAGGACTTCTTTGTACATCCTGTTTCAAATGAAGAAGTTTTAACAAGAGCTGGAGAATAAAAGGAAACTTATCACGCGCATTAGGAAAAGATAAGTTAAAATGTGGGGCCCATAATGCGAAAAGAGCACTTGGAAGAAATGATAACAACAAGCAAGATTGAAGGAAAAAGAGGGCGAGGAAGACCAGGTTTGAACTATCTGACAGGTCTCAGTAAATGGATGCAGGCTCAAGTGCCGGAACTTGAGAAAGAAAACTACGCAGTGAAACATGTGCTAAGGACCTGTAAGGATAGAAATTTGTGGAAATCAATGGTCGTCTACGTCCTTAGAGGAAATAGTATCCAGAAGAAGAAGTTACCTTTTACATCTTACAAGAATCAAAACGTAAATGGTTGCTTTGTGATTTCTCATTTACTAGTCAAAGTTTCTTAAATTCTTTGGGCTTTTAGCGAAAGCAGTTTCGTATAAAAACGCGTACTGTAAAACAATACATAGTGACATGACACAGAAGAAACAAAATAAACCTCACAAATCCTGGAATCACTGTTAGAATCTTTTGCAGTGCCCTCCATCTCAAACCTTTCGTCGACATACTACTGAGCTATCTTTTCGCCTGGAAAATTTCTGGTGCTGGACAGAGCTCGCAACGATTCTGAAATACTTATTCACGAAAGTTTACTTATTTTGCGTGGCCACCCTTTTCTTAACTCCCAACAGCCCTCTGTTCCTTTAGTTCTTTTTTGACCATATACCCTTGGGCCTTCCTTTTTTAGGCTTTGTCTTTTTTTTTTTGAAGAATTGAATGTCTTTGAAACGTTAAGAAATGATTATGGCCTTTTTATTGGAGTGTTCTCCTGTCTATGCACAACATGTTTATCGTCGCTGTATATGTATTTCGCTCTCTCAGTAAACTTAGTTTTCCTGCCGATACACCAATTACACTTGAGCACACAAATGGAAGACATAACTCCACCAACAGCAAGCAATTCCTGGCCAATTATTGCTATAATTACAAAGGGGTCCAGATAGAGCTCCATTTTCTTGAGTTGAAGAAGAAGGGGCTCCAAAGAACCTACAAAAGATAAAAAAGAATTCAATTCGTATTATGATTTCAAAAATTCCTCAACATGCAGTATGAAAAGGTTAAGTATACAAAATAGATAGCAACACGCGCAAACGAAGAAAATAAATATGAATCGTATAAGGGAAGATCTTGGGGAGTACTGACGCTAATTGGAGAAAGAATCCCCCAATGAACAAAATATATAACAAGGTTTTACGGCTTTGAATGGAATTTAACGCGTCATGTGTTAGGAGTTGTTTACAGAATTATCCAGTGGCGTCAACATACGTAGTATGCATTTCACAAATTGCCAATAACAAAGAATTTTCAGTGATGCCAATTGAAAAAATATTTCATAATCTCGTTTCTTTACATTCAAGTTAATACTGTATCATTTATCGACTTGTTTAAAGTAACCAGAAAAAGGAACGCATTATAATTCCTTTTTCACAATGAAAATGAAGAGTTGTCCTAAGAACGGTCAGATGGTAAGTCGGCAATATGTCACACTCAGGATCGAAAAAGTCAAGGAATACCTGTCATTCTTTGGAACTTTTTTAGGAGAAGATCAGTAGTGTCTCACTCGTCTAGGAGATTTTCTGCCTCTTTTCTTAAATTAGAGACCGAATCTGTAATATGATGTACAATGTCAATCTGATGGAGAAGATCAGCTGAGCTCCAAAGTTTAAGAATCAGGATAGAGTTGTTGATAGCAGTTGTACATAGTTAAATCGAATTCTATGCATGTGAAAAGTAAAAATTACACTGGATTAAAATGATTCGTCTAATCGATAGGACATTCGACGTCGTTTTCAACCTACCAAAACTGCTTAGAATTCTACTTGAGTAAATAAATCTATCAAAAATTTGTAGTCACCGAGGTGATAAGGGTGATTCGTATTCCTTGCAATTTGTCTTTTGATATCGGATTGTTTACCATATAGGAGCAGGGCCACCGTCCTTGATTAGAATGGAATGTTTGACCTTGCGTTTATGAATAATTTCTAACCTAGTACTTCCTTCAATAAATAGCATGTGTACGTTTAATTCCACATAAACAGAGGCTGTCACATTACATAAAACCATACGCTTACTGCAACATCTTACTATTCTGTAGCTCTATAACCTTGCACCCGTTTTTTCGATTTAAATACTAAGGGAATAGAAAGAGTACTATCAAAAAACGTTTAAATCAATGAAATGACACGTAGCCCGTAGACGTGTATCATTTGTGTTTACTTTGGAATCGACAAGCAACGTTCCTTTTCTTTCCTCTCAGCATCTCCATGTTTGCATCGATTGAAACTGAGATCATCTTCATCTGCATTTTGTTGCAATGTCTTCTTCCTGTTTTTGAAGTAAGGACTTGAAGATGCTAGATGAAGTTCACCTTCAATATGAGTTTATTGTTTTGATCTTTGCTCAGAACAATTGCACATTGTTTGGCCAATCCTGAGAACCCAATGATGGATTAATGTGTAAGCTATGGCTCTTTTGAATATACTGATCGTGTTTGTTAGTGGTCGAGAGATCAACGAAGTGCCTTAAACAAATACGTGAAGAACGAGGAGTACGTATAGTTACTCGAGATATTGATGTGTGAAATACGCGTTGATAATATGACAAATCAACTTCCAGTTTATAAACAAACAAACACTGTTATTTCAATATACAAATTGCATCTTTTAGAGAACAGCAAATCCATGGAATGAATTCACTTTGTAAAAAACTAACCTAGTATACTTTTAAGATCTGGAATTGTCTTCCAAAGCACTATCTATATGTAAATCCTAAATTGCAAATGCTAGCTATGAGTGGAATGCCGTTCAAGTAGAAATCTCAGTCACCGTTATGCTCGGGTGGGAAGCGCTCATGAGAAAATAAGATCTACAATGTTAATCTTGCAATATTAGCATATTGTATCTTAAATAGCATGGAAAACATTACCTCCAAGGCTGCCTGTGCTTTTTTAGATAACATCAAATATCTTCTTCCTTTGATGTGTGTTTCAAAATGGTTAAGATGGAAACCTTTTCAAGGATCTCAGTAGCGAAACTTTGACACGTCTAGTATATTTTTATCTAGTCTGTTTGAGATAAGGCATAAGTTCAAATCTTTTGCTTAAATTGTACTAGTGATGTAAAGAAAGTAAACGTGAACAGAGGAAAGTTGAAGAACCAGCCAAAAATTCACAACTTTGCACATTATTCCTTTAGTATCTGCAGTTTATCAATATGTTTCTGTAAAGGGCGACAAAGACGTACACGTAAATAGGCATCTGATTTAACGCCTTGGCTAAATATTTTGCAAACACATAGTTACCCATGTGTGAGTTTTAGCTAATTGTGGAGGAAAATGAGCGCTTACTCATGTAGAAGACACCAGTTGTAATTCAGTTACTTTTAATGCTATTTTCTCAAGCCAAACTTAGTGATTCCAATTCCACGTGATTTTTTCAGCTATTGTTTATCGAAGGTTGGCATGACATATCTCAGCAGGGGTTTAAATATTATCATTATTTGCCTCTTACCTTTAACTAAAGAGCCGCCCTGGTATAGTGGATAAGTCAACGATCTTGGAGGTTTCGAGTTCGATTCCGTGTCGCCACAAACAAAATACCATTGGTAAGAGAAGGTAACGGGAGCCAAAAAGAGCCCTCAAAAAGAGCTCACTTCCTAGTAAATTCCCTTACCCTGGCATGGGAATCAGCTACGCTCAGTAATGACTATGCTACAAAAAAAACCAGCAAACGTTAACCAAATGTATGTCTTCTACTTCCTCTGTTCGATCAGAAAAATAGATTTGTCTTGTAATTAGAAATGTCATGCAATGGTTGCTCACGCTTAATTTCTGTCTTCAACTCCTGCAATAAAGTCATACTAATTATCCAAATTCATCAATGATAACTATCTCGTACTTTTGAATTAACAAAGCTTTGGAATCGACAAAACGTTTCTGACCAGACATGCGGATTGAAAAAAATAATGAATCACAAGGTAAAATGACGACCAAGCAGACCCAAAACATTGTGGTATTTCATGTATCAATCACATTCCATCTGTGGTATATGCTAATATTTTATGCTAATTTGAATTTTTTACCTTATTTTAGGTTTTTTAGACCTTATAATGGATTTGAATATCCAAAATATATAGTGGAATAAAGAATAAATACCATTGTCGGTTATACAAATTATTGATAAAATGATGACCGCTTGACTAACGAGGACCGTCTGGGGCCCATTAACAGTGCTGTTTATCGGAATATATAATTATGTTATTTTACCTGTCAAACAACGCACTTCTCATTCCTTCCTTAGTGTTTGTTCGGGAAGTCTTGGCTATGGGATGCCATACATTGGATGTATGATTGCAATAGCCTCAGTATAGAGGTCAGAAAAAACTTGAAACGTATTTTCTTCAATGATGTTTACTCCAGGCTGGAAGTCACTGTTATAAACATTGCTATGGAAAACAGCACCTAGATTAAATAAAAAATGAGCAAAAGAATAGAAAGTAATATAAGATGAAAAACAGAAATCAATGGAGTGTCATAATTTACAATGACGTTGCCTAAAAACATAATCTGATATTCACTACTTGATAATTGATCAACTGATCATTTTAAATACCCTTCAATCTCTTCATCCTTAAGTAAAATATAGTAAATCAAATATCATTTAATTACTTACCACACGTAAGAGCTTTATAAAAGTTGCCTTCACATCCTTATAATTGGTCTCAACTAATTCAATCTGCCATTGAATCTTTTTTTAACATGCCACTGTGACTTAGTGTGTACTGTTTACATTTTCTTGTTTTGCTAAAGGCTTTTTATTACTAATACGTTGACCAAGTTCATTGTTGTCATACTGGACAGTAGGGAAAATAAACTATTTTCCACTGGAACTCTTAGACTCTCAAGGATTATGTGAAGTTTATTATCTTGTACGCCTTATAATCTCAAGGCGTGTGTTTGAGAGAATCACGTGGTTAAGGAAAGCAGCTCTCAAAAGCCATCTCTTAAATTGGTCAGCATCAACACAATTCGAAATATGCTTCAATCCGTCAGAAATTGACAATAGTACAAGCTCCACTTGTTGAACAATGTACATCCTTTGAATTTGGCCTGTGTTGTAATCTTTGGCTAATAATGTTAGTTTGTAAGTCTTCAAAACGCAAGAAGAACAGGAGAGTTGATGAAAGGATTTAGATACAGAATAATTATGGTAGAATCTGCAATCCAGATTATTTCTTCGTGTTTTCTTTGCCGAATCATACTCCCAGCTCTCCATTCAAATCCGAGTGATCTTAACCCGCAACCTCCTTGGTATTGTGCTGTGACGCATGTTATTTGAAGGCATGATTTTGATCTCAACTTCAACCTTGTTTGCACTTTCAAATATTATATTTCAATCGAACCATGGAATGAATTGCTGTACGATTTTGGCGCCAATTGCAAATGTGGCAATACATATTTCAAGAGATTGATCAATTGCACTGATGATATCTGATAACATGGAAAGCGCCAAGTTGAAATGTTTGTGTTTTGAAGTGATGTCTGGAACAAGTTGAAATGACATATTAAGTAAACTGCTACAACACTTCACCATTATCATTTGGAAATGACGTCGTCATAGATTCTTTAATAAATGACACCACCCTAAACTTGTGAGTGGATCTCACAGCAAAAACGAAGACGGCAGAGATCGAATATCTAAAGGAACGAAAATGAAGTTTATGTATGTCCAAAATTTTGAGAGGAAGAAAACTAAGGGTTGAAGCGTTCAATTAATGGTATGGAAAAAGGGAAGGGCTGAAAAAGACCAAAATCAGAACAAAGATGTAATAAATAATCAGATTGGCTTTTCAAAATAAATGGTAGAACACCTGAATACAAAGCATGCAAAGGATGCATCCCTTATTTGTGTAAGTTCATGTAATTCCTACTAGATCGATAGGTATCAATAGAGTAGCCCCTGCATGAAATATGTAAGCCCGTAGGCTTTTATTTGGGAAGTGATTCCGATATAATAGACCATGTGGATAGATTATGCTGAGTAAGGCAATCAGCGACAAACCGAGAATGCTAATGTGGATTATATTTATTACGATATGCAAATGACATAAAGACATCGATTGAACAAGAATTCATTATTTTTTCGCAAAGAGGACGGAACTTTATCTGGTTAAGAACTTCATCTACATACGTTTGATATGAAATGCTCGCTTACCTTCTGTCTTCTGAGCAGCTGCATAAATCATTTGATTTAGAATACGCATTATTTTAAGGAAACTGTATATTAGGTTTGCACAGGTGAAGAACGGGTGACATTCAAGCTGTTCTCAAGACTGTGTCTTGCTTTTTGCCAAAGATCTTGCCCTTTTCTACTAACTGGGGTATTCTTAGGCACTTAACCTATATCTATTGATTCATAAACCTATCTCCTTTTAATTTTCAGATTTCTTCAGCTTTTCAGCTCTGTTTCTCTAATTTGTTCTTGTCCTTGAAGTGATCAAAAATATCAAGGCTACGAGTCAACTTCCCTTGTCATTATCTCCGCCAAGCAGGGTATGTTTCCATTGGGATGTGTTTGTTGGTTGGCAAAATAACTTAAAATTTTTATCGTTCTGATGTGTTTACGATATGTTGGTATACCGACTGGCTCAAGCTGCTTATTTTTGTTCTTATCCAAATTAAATAGATCACTTTGAAATGTCCGGTATTGATTTTTTTTTCCTTTTTTTATACAAGTTTTAACACACAACAATACAAATGAATTCTACTGTGCCATCCAAAGTAGGAAAAGACACAATGTCATCTGGTCCCCACTCCGGATGGCACTTACAATTTTACTAATTTATCGAACAACAAAGAAAAAGAAATTACGAGATGAAAAAGAGACAAAAAGTAAAGAAAAAGGGAGCTTGGTAATATATATGTCAGTGAAGAAAAGTAAATGCAACTAAATATTGCTATATAACCTTGAACTGTCAAATCAAACTAGTTTATATTTTGGCTGCCTGGTATCAAGCTACCCTGCCAAAACTAACACAAATAGGGGAGGGGCCGCTGCAATTAAACATCTAAGAATTCAATGAAAACGTCTTGTTGCTATGATATATAAAATAGTTGCTTCTAGAATTAATCTGTTAGCACTTTCATTGAGTCTTGGCTTGCCATAGAGAAGCAGTTCACAAATAGATTCAGAACTAAGAGTATCAAGCTTAAGTCCAGGAATTCCTGAAAACTGGTGAAAGAGGTCATTACGCATTTGTTGAAATAAAGGGCAATGCAGGAGAAAGTGCTCATTATCTTTGATACCTGTATTGCATGTACAGGTGGGACTCACAGCTTCAAAACAGTGCCGAAACCTATGTTCATTTAATGGACTAAATCTAACTCGGAGCTTTGTTAGGCATCTTACACCATGTGTGTCACTAACTGCAAAAGTTGACTTTTTTTCTGGTCTTATTTTTGCAAGTAGTTTACGTTTGAATTCGCCGAGTGTTTGTGAAAGGCGAACATCCACTTTCAGAAAATTTCATTCAAAACTACATTTTGGAAGTATGTATTGGAAAAACGTGCAGTTCTGGAGAGGGCTAGATCGTATTGTCGGGGACTTCTAAGAGAATATGAAAGTTCACGAACAGCAGGAATTTCGTCAAATAGGTATGCTGGTTGATGCCTTTCCCGTAAA
>JANTCA010041870.1:0-19439 GCA_024741275.1 Chironex yamaguchii
GTTGCTTCAGCAACACAGCCACGGCCTCCTTTCAACAAAAGTTAATTCTGTCGACGTATCATAGATAAGATTTTAACCAGGACTTTCTGTTTCGTCTTACTGCTGCTTCGCCAACTCAGCCACAACTTCCTTTCAACAAGATATTTGATGGACATATGATGGATGGATTTGAACCAGAACCTTCTGCGTCAACTGGCTGTTGTATCTACTTCAAAAGAAGGGTAACGTTATCTGCTAGAAATTTGTGGGTCTTAAATGAAAACATGTCTTACAAAGTGAGACCATCTGATTTTTGTATAATATGATCTCTAAATAGGCATCTTTATTGCCCTTACTATACAGGGTTACCACGAAGATCGACATGTCCTTACATGGACAAACAAAGATTTTAAAGGTTGACCTACTTATAAGCTTTGTAAGTGAAACGAAAGTAGAGAAAGGGAAATTTTTTATAATGACGAGTTGTAACTTTGCCGGTAATCGTACTTAAGCAAAATGAGTTGGTGCTTCACCTGAGGAAGCAGATTACAAAAAGGGTTGAACGGTATACATCACGACAACGCCCTAATAGCTTGAGCTTTCCAGCATTTCTATTTCCTGGTCACTATAGAAGATTCAAAAGCTTCCCAGGGGCAATAATCAGCAGACGTCTCCTCACAGTCAGTGGTCTAACATACCATTCATAAGATAATAAAACAAAGCTAAGACCTTTACTGAGGAACAAGCTTTTTTCGGTGTTAACACCGAACTTCCGAGTGACTGTTTACAACAAAAGCGGTACATGTACCACTTAAAGTTGACTTCCATCTGCCCTTGGCGTGCTCAAGGACTCACGGATATGCTTCCTTTTTGTCGGCAGAAGTGACACTAGAACCTTCCATGGTGGTCTTGCTCATCGTATAGAATTTTTTAAGGCAATTGTCAAGTTACGTCATTCTAGTTAAGAATAATATATATTATCTTCAATAGTATGAGCTATAGAAATCTACATCCATGATAGCAAAGAGATAAAGTCCTTCCATCTTTGTACACAACCAGTCTTCGTTACGATCCGATCGTTACCTGCCTTACAATGATCTCAAAATTGTATCACGCCATTCTTTTGAAAGAGAACGTTCTTCTGGTAGCTTTATAGAAGTATATAAAACTAGAAACCTCAGTTTATTTCTATAGAATATTCTCAAATTAACGATATCTGACATCAAGGAATCAAAGAAGTCATGTAGACATGATTTCTGACTCCGCTAGAGGAATCGCTCAAATTTCATTGTACATATCATGGCACAAGACTGCTTTGCACGTTTTCTTCACCAAAATGTCTCCAATGACCGAATACCCTAACTTTTCTCAAAATTCCGACCTTTTTAATACCCAATTTTTCTCAAGACATTCTCCTCAAAGTTCAAATTTTTTTGTTAATAGGCCATGATACAATGAGGCACATATGCTTTATATCAACAAATTGAAAAACCGAAAGCACTCTAAGAGCGCATACAACCCCATGCAGCTCAGTTCCGCCCCCAGGCTCGTCATGTTTATTTACTAAGGTTACTCATCTTGTGACTATGTCCGAAATATGTATGCGGGGGGAAATGGATATCCGGTTTCTCACTGACCTGGAATTTTTGTTTGGCGTTTGTTACATGTCTTTTGCTTAATTTATACCTTGCAGTGATTAAAGCTACAAGGATTCTATACTTTTACTTTGTCTACATCACAGCATCCAGGACATTGCCAGGATCCACGTCAATCTTCAAAATCTTGTAGAATGTTATTTTTTACCAATTACCCAAACCATTGTGCAGTTCTTTGTTGAAAACGGTCCTATGTCTAAATGATAAGTGATCTTTTTCTTAATTTTGAATCCACACGATGATCCGAATCACTTCAGAATCTAGCTATTTTTTGAGACCAATTTGGAACATTGCCTTGGAATTTGGAATATTTTCTAAAAAACGTTTATAGTTTTATTACTAACAGACAAAAAGAAAGTTAGAGAAACAGACAAACAAACACACAAATAAAAGCGGTCAAAAGCATGATCTTCTTGGCAGAGGTAACAAATGAGACACAAAAGGTATATAATACAAAAACTAGAAAAGTAATTCAACTGAAACCTCCGCCAGACATATTGTATTCCTAGATTGATAATTTAATATACACACTCCTCCCTCAAATTGAAAGTATCAATTTACAAAGAAGTTGTCAAAATTCTGATAGCATAGCCTTTAGGAAGTGTGTCCAGCAATTTCTCCCTTAGTCACTTAACCTTTTTTTGTGACGTTAAGTGCACAGATGCGATGAAGTCTTTTCCCCCAATGTTAAGGAATTCTTTAAAAAATTCCTGGATCCAGATGATGATCAGGAATACTCCCGAAATTTAACCATTTGTTCCTTATCCCAGGTCGAATACGTCCTGAAAACTCGTGAAAGTCCATCTATAAGTTTTTGAGTTATATTGCTAACGAACAGACAGACAAACAAACATATAAACACCGGCAAAAACATAACTTCTTAGCGGAGGTAATAAACTTTGATATCACTCATAAAATCAGAAAAGTACGAAAAGCTACAATGAAAGGGTTTTACACTGTCAATTTCATCTACTGTAATGTAATTATATGAGCCATCGTAAGATTTAAATTGAACCTTCGTCTTCTTGGCTGAAACGAAGGCTTACTTGGCAAAACCTTGAAACAATGCACATGTTACAATGTTCATGTGCATGGGGCCGGGATTTGATTTTCAATTAATTTGCATGTTTAAAAAGCCAGCACTAAACTTTCTTTTATCCTACTATCTGATAAAATGATGTCCACTGTCTGTTTATGCCAACAATGAAGTCAGAAGCAATTTAAAATGATTTGTTGTTATGCGTAAAATAATATGCACAATTGATTTCTTAGTAAGAATTAACGCAGTTATTTTAATCTGGGAAGTTGATCATAATGTTGGATCTCATGAATGATGATTGCAACTGGGACATGATGCCCGTTAGTACATATCACAGTTCCAGCTAATTATCAGAGTATTAGATGTAAAAATACTTAATTTATAGATCGTGTCATAAAAGTTTGTTTTCTCTTAAAGCAAAAGTTTATTTTCCTATCCTTAAAAGTTATTAGAAGTATAACATCATAATGAACTAAGGAGGGTTCGTATCACTTGCACCGTTAGAATGAACTACATGCTAGTTACAAGACTGTTAAGACTTACTATAATGATTTTTCAAAAAGTATTCAATGCACAGGCGTGCACCAGAAAATTAGGATTTCAAGGTCTCAGAGTTAAAAACACTTTGAACAAACCATTTAGATAATTGCTACCGATTCTGCACGATTTCTGCAAATTCCATGGACCATCTATGTATAAAGGCCTAAACCCCCTTTTTGCCTCATGCGTACGCCTTCGAATGACAGGACTTACTTGTATTAGAAGGGACAACTCCTTCCAAACTCAACTTCTTAGTTTCAACTATTTAAACAATATTATAGTATAAGCTGTTCAAAACTCAAGCTACACTATACTCGAAGCTCAGCCATATCTCATTTCGTATGTGAATCATCAAAATATAGGATTTAGGGTGTTGAATATCCGTTTTTGTTTTCTGTTCTCCAATTGCGTAGGACGAAATAGACTTCGGTAACATTTATCTGACATTCCGATATCAGTTTACTTTTTCTCTCAACTCTGGACATCTTATCGGCTTTAGACTTTAATTCACTACGGATACGTGATACCGTGTACATTTTCAATCCTACAAATTGTTATAAAAATTACCTCCCTACACAATTATGAGTGAAGATATTCAAATATAGAAGAGATTTTAACCAAGCTATCGATGACGTAAGATCATCAAAGAAAGTAATAGATGACTACAAATCCACAAATTCTATGTAAGTGGGAAATTACTAAATATACACCTTACTGGATAGAAAACAGCACAAAAGACAATATGTTGGTAGAAAAAGGAGAAGAGAATCTGAACTTTGGATAATAATAGGGGAAAACGTTTAGGAATTATTGAGACTTCTATAGTTTCTGATTCAAATTTTTCTATCAAGCCTTTCACACGGTACTAAACTGTCAGAAGAATAATTAGCTGGCTTTGGTCCATACGTGACCATAGCCTTTTTAAGATCAAAATATGAAGAAATCACACACGTCGGTCAAGCACTACCATTAGAAATACTGTACAATTTAGATGGAAAGACAAAAAAACTGTTAGCATGAAAATTTCCCAAGGTTTCCGTAAGTATGCTTTCCTAATCGGATTGTATTTGATAACTTGATTCTCTGATTGTTTGTTGCCAGGAATTAAAGCTTGTGGGAAGGAAAATATTTAGTTATGGAAGAAGGCGCGGCTCATAATAATCTTAATGACCTTAGCAATTTTGCGCTACTGATGTTTAAGTTGCAAACCCAGGAGGAACGATATGGTGCGACAAGACTTTTTCACGCAAAATGCTCCCAACATCCCATGCTTTACTCTTGTTTTTAATCCAGTGTGTTAAGTACAAATAACCTTCTGAATACGGTCTCTTCCACGTACTTATTCTATCGAAATTATTGCCACGTTTGTGAGGCCAGTCTCGTCTATTTAGATAGAGGCAAATTGCTACAGATAGAAGACTAGCTGGATAAATAGCAAATGATTCACAAAAAGGAGTGCCACAGGGGTCGTATATGACTAGTAAAATATCAAAAACTTGTCACTTTACTGTCACTTTTTGATAAAGAAAATGCTCCATCTGCATCCTTTTCGACTTACGAGGCTTTAGGCATACGACAAAATAGCATCCTCACAGTTATCCTCCATAGCCTCAGTATCAATATACCATATTGTTGCTGTTTTTGCTGTTGTCCTTAAGGACATTTGACTCCTTGTGATGTCGTGAACTTGCCGTCTTCATTCGACTTTGTTTTTAGTGTCTTTGTTTAGTGGGTAAATATTTCTCTAAGTGAGTGTTTTGATGTCGTCAAACTACTTTCTTCCAGGTCTTCCCCTTCCTCTTTTTCCTTCCATAGACCATAATGCATTGGAAAGTTATCTACAAATGCGAAACGTTTATTCATGATCTCTATGGTTACCTACTTTTGAATTACAACTCAAATAGACAAATTGAAATTTTGCTGCTGTCTTTTTTTAACTTCGCATACCAATATTTTTGCAGTGCTTTCACCATTTTTGGAGCATCATTCACCAACACTTTAACAAAAGAGGCTCCGCCGTTAAGCTAAACTTTAATAGCATTGTCTCAGTTGTCTAAAAACCAATTTAAGTTTTCCAGCCAATAGATTTAGAGAGCTTACGGAAATATATAACTTGCTATTGTAAGAACACTTCTCAACTGGATTTGTATATTCATTTGTTGCCTTATCAAATCCGAGTGAACTAACAAAGTTTTTAAATCTATGTAGAAATCGACTTGCCAAATTGATAGACGGTTCCAATATCCCTTTTGTTCCTCGCAATTTTGTCTTGTTACTCCGCTTGTGACTTCAAAATCCAAGCAAGTTGTTAATTATTAATTCTCCGTGTTAACTTGCTCTATGTTCATGACAATCATGTCACACTCTTTTGCTATAGGGCCCTCCATTGACTGTATCTACTACTCATTCTATTTATCCAAACTTTTTTAACGGGTGATCAAAAGAATCAAAAACAAAAGTTAATAAAGTAGTTAACTACTTCAACCAATTGTTTTCTTGATATTTCGCCGTATAAATAATTTTCAAAGCAATTACTTTGAACGAAAAAGTTCATCAGATAATATTTATCATTCTTAATTCCTTGTGGTGTGAGCTTTGTTACCATCATGGATTTTTGCAGTATACTTAGATGTGAATGGGTTTTTTCCATCGACTTGCGGTGTGTATGGTACAATAGTACTGTGCAAAATCTTTTACTCTCAGATATTCTTTCTCAGATTCTATGCGTGTACTCCACGGATAGAATCTGGCTCGTGACATGACATCTTGAAAAGCGATAGGAGAAAGAGCAAGAGCGATGATGATGATTATTATTTTTAGGGTTATTTCTTTACTACCATTTAATATTATTATCCCACGTCTATAAAGCCAAATTTTCATACAAATATGATCTAATGTGCTTTACAGCATGCTGTACGAATACATTTAAAAGTTTTAATGAACTAAAGCAGAAGAATTTTTATATGGATGTAAAGTTGCTACAGGTATGAAATTCAAATAATAGCCAGGAAAGTTTTCTTTAATATTTTTCTCCATTACTTGGAAAATGCGAGGTTGAAATAGAAATACTTTAATAGCCTTCTCCAACTCTCTAAAATCTTTCCCTCCCTTATGTCCTTAACTATTTGTCTCTCGTGCTTAAGTCTGAATCAACTTTACATCTACATCAGACCAATTTATGTAGTCTGAACTAAAACAAAAATTTCCTAAAATGTTATTTTTAGCAAGATTACTATGTAAATTTAAGCTTCTGTTGTACTTAGGGAACACCCTCAACCCCTGACCAACGCTGATTTATGACCGACTTTTGGCCGACTTATGGCCGATTTATGTAAATAGTAATACTATAATGTACATGAACACTTAACAGACACCTGTCGCACACCAAAGGAAGTCCGATTCGAAATAAGTTCTGATTGAATTCTCCATCACTACTGCAGTTCTGACAAATGTAATAGGTGTACTTGTTAAAATTTGGTTATCAAATGTGATACTACACATGCTATTCCAACACTAAGTAATCAGACGAAGCCCTTCCCTTCCTGTCCTCGCTATGCATCAATCTTGCAGCACAGTCCTTTTACGTTTGATTTGCTATTAATCTACACTTATTGCCAACGCTATTTTTAAAGGATCAAGAAGAGCTATTTAATTTTATTTATTTGATATGAAAGTGGCTGCTTTACGATCAAAGCGAATTAAGTAACCTACCTAGAACACAAAAACGAGATTAAATCTAATCAATTTTACATGAGAACAGATCTACACTCAGTGAATACTGAGCTGAAGATTAAAGTTGTGGCCACACATCGGGGTAAGGAGAAACTAGCTTATGCTGCTGTATCTCTGTCAATCTTTACATAACGTGCAATCAAGTCCAAAATAGTGCCGAAAGTTTTAAAGTGGCTACTTGAGATTAAAAGTGGTCAAAACTTTTGCTATATCAAAGAATTCGTCTGGTTGAAACTCTCCTTGATACTTTGCACCCAACAAATTTAGATTTTACCGTCTCTGTTCTATGGATCTATTATACAGATTATCTTACCCGTCAAACTTAGTCATATCTACTTAATCTGCTTTTAAAATACTTAGATCTTTCAGCCAATAATCTCTCACAGCATAGAATCTGAAGAAAAAGTAGTGCAGAGTCTTTAACCGAACGTGGATATCGCTTAGAATATCATTTCAACCTGCAATGAAAGCAAGAAGCCTTGCCATTGGAGTAATAGAAATTTGGTGAAATCTTCTAAGATACAGTACCTGAAAAAAGCTACGAAAAGACAAATTAAAAATTTTACATTATGAGTTTGGATAAAGCTTTTTAGCGCAAATGGAAATCAGTATATTTGTTCACGCGCTGCTAATAGGACAGAACTACTCAAACTGACAGGTTGTCCGTGACAGCAATCTTAAGGCCTTATCACATAGACATGGTTTGGTTGATAGACTAGCATAAAAAGCAACTCGCTATCACATGAGAGCA
The DNA here is from genome assembly GCA_024741275.1 of Chironex yamaguchii. Classification (NCBI taxonomy): domain Eukaryota; kingdom Metazoa; phylum Cnidaria; class Cubozoa; order Chirodropida; family Chirodropidae; genus Chironex; species Chironex yamaguchii. The sequence goes on from JANTCA010041870.1 coordinate 7,697, forward strand.
GAGCCGGCCCGGCTAACAGAGATCTCACTTTTGGTAAGTGGAATCCCGGTTAAACGAGCTGAATTGGAAAAAACAGCCCTGCAAATCCGCCTGAAAATCATTGGAATACTGATGCGGGAGACGAATAGAATGTAAACAAATGTCACGTGATTTTCTCCAGACCGCCAAGCCGGTTGGGGTTAGTTTCATGTGATAGTGAGTTGATTTTAGCCTGGGCTGATTTGATAAGGCCCTTAGTCAGCTCACCGAAACAACGTGACCAAATGAATTTTCTTTATGGGAAGGAAGTTAACATCCTGGTTCCCTCTAAACCAACAAGTCCAAACAGTTTAAAAATCAACGTTATAGTTTTATTGAACACCAATAAGGTTATATCATCAAGATGTATGAAGCTTCATAGTCGGTGCTGGATTATGATTCGGCAGTTCTGTACTTCTACTGTGATCCGGAGATGTTCCAAACGGCTAGTCTCTTGCGTATTTGATTCTGACAGCGCAGAAACATAAAAGCTGAAAAATCAGATAGATAAACGTAAAACAAATAAATTTGAAAAGCCCACTTAACATCAAACTGCACCCTGAAATTTAAGTAGAGAATATTTATTGATGATTTACAACTTAACTATGGCACCAATCGTTTTCGCTGTTCGTTTTCACGTGACAAGGCCAATGTGTAAGAAATAGTTGTTTTAAAACATTTCAGTGTTTGCTAAAGAAAATCACAATGCCTGACTTAGTTTCAAGAAGGCTGTAGGTCAACGTAACGAAAACTTACTAGTTCAGCTCGAGAAGGTAGATGTTCACCATTTCTTTTGTTGCCTTGAAAGACTATGATAGAAATTAACATCGTTTGAACCACGAGTTTCTAAACATGTATTTTGTTGTTCAATTTCCTTTCAAGGGCAGGAAACATGATATCTGGTGTGCTGCATAGCTTACGTCATACAACAAGAGGTAAAACTCTGTATTGCTGGATGAATTTGCAACATGCTGTACAGCGAGAGCATAAATCCTGTTTAAGAGATTCGAAGGAAACTACGTAGTGACGTCGTTTGCCAGCAATTTAACTGAAAGCGACTCTTCATCTTCATGTCATTACTTTGCTAAAGACTTTTCATGAAAGTTGCATGAAATAGTTTATTAAATGAAGTTGCAGCAATGAAGCTTGTCTCTCTTGTTGCACCGGAAAAGCAACAGTACAATATGCATCCAATATTATTGTCGCATGTAGGCTGGAGATTTTGTTAGTGGCCTCAAGTAATTCAATCAAATCCAAAATAGAATATGTAATGTAGAGACACCGTGGTAGAGTGGATAAGACGACAATCTTGCAAGCAAGTGTTTGCGAGTCACTATAAACAAAATACCATTGGTAAGAGAGTGTAACAGGAGACCACTCTCATAAACAGCTCACTTCTTAGTACACTAACTAAGCCTGGATGGGAATAATCTTACCTGGCATTTCCATTGGATTCTCCGTTTCATCGTATCAAGATCCCTCTCCTTCCTCTGCGCTTTAAATGTTTATCACTCCCATCGCTGCAATTATTTGTCGTCTCTAACACTCATACTCAAAGATTCTACGAAAAACAAAAGTATTTTCCAACTCACATCTATGCAATGTCCAAATGCCTCTGTGCTTTAAGAGCTTGTATCCAAATAGTTTCCAACATCTTGTACCCAACTTCAGAAATGCGAAATTCTTTGCTTGCACAATGCACTCTCCTTGCGTATGATCTTCACAGTTTCAAGTCAAACCTCAACTTTTACCTTTCTTCTTGATTACACTTAGTGCTTTACTAATTTTCTTCGGCATACATATGCAGCTGTTCATCTTGTGGTATTCATTTGACCTTGTGATGTGCGATGCAGTTAAAAACTATAAAGTTATATATGCAAGGGTTATCAAAAGACAGCAGTTTTACCCATTTTTGTGTTAACGAGATTGTCTTTTCAAAATGGTTTTAACGTATACGTAACAACAATGTCTGGTTTGTTGGGTCAAGTTGGCTCTTTGGATGGCATCACCACTTTTACTTGAGTCAGTGCAATCCGTTATAGCATCCGTGTAAATTATTCTGTCCCTGTAGTTTACTTTCCACTTGATCTTGCTTCCACGACCTGCAGTAGCGTATAATGTCTTAGTATGCGACCAAAGTACTCCATTTTCCTCTTCTTTACGATTTCTAACAATCTTCGGCTCTCCCTGGCCTTTCCCAGAACATTCATAATATTAAACTTTTCCTTACGTTTGATATTGAGCATCTTTCTCCAGAAATACATTTTAAATACTTCAGTCCATTTTAAACATTTCTAATTCGTTGCCTATCAATGAGAGGAATGGTCCTACAATCAAATCTTTGAAAATCTTTGATTGTTACATTCATTAAAGGTGCTTTGAACAAGGTGATGTTGATACGTTATTTGGTGAATTCATGAAGAATGCACAAATTGTCTAAGTTACAGAGCTCCGATTTCATTACAAATGATCATTCGTCATAAATTAGCTTCAATTGTTTATTCCGTCAGTTCCCTCTTACAATTTAAGATCACTAGCGTCACTAAAATAATGTTTTCAATGAGAGCGTATTTAATGTTCCCTCAATTTCACGGGTCTTCCTATAAAACGTAAAATTAAAAAAGCAATAGTGTGTTTCTTGAGTCAACTTTATAAGTATCTTATTTTAGTTTTAATTTGACATTTCTTGAACCAGCAGTGAATATATTTGGGTAGTAATATCCTCTTTTTAAACTTGAAATAATGTCACGATCACATTATTATGGCTATTATCAATCAATTACGAAGATAATTTTTAACAAGAGTTTAAGTTTGGCAATAGTAGACAATTTTCCAGATTTTCCAAACCCTTCAAAAAATAACAAAATTTCTTAGCCTTAATTGGACCTATAACGATATCTGCGTTTTGTTATCCTTTTTAAACAAAACGAATAACAGAACAAGAAGATAATGGCTTAAGTATTTGCAAACAACGGTAAGTATTGATTTGATCACTTAAATTAGGCAATATGAGATGAGCAAATTTGGCGGTTCACCCCGTATCTTAATTTCCACAGTGTTTAGAAACCGATTTATTTGTCTTATAGCATTAATCAATACACAGTGTAAATAGCTATAACAAGCTACAATGGGTCTGGTTAATAAAATAAAAATTTCGGCCACTATGTCTTCCTCCCGCTCATTTAAAACCATCAAGTGTACATGGGAGCGATCGAAGTATTCTGTAATATTTGCAATACTTGGGAAACATACAAGATTAAAAATGAAAAAAGGTAAAAATGAAACTCATCAAACGGTTTTAGAATTTATCAGTTCTTTGTTTTAGCAGCCGGGCCTGATTAATTACACGTGTTGGGCATGTACTTTATTTTGGAAGATAAAAGTCAGCATAAAGTTGTATTTTAAGGTAACTGATTACATTTCCACGATTCACGAAAATCACACCGCCTTGGAGTATTATATGACTATCAAATTAAAAAATTTGTAACAGTGCACTTCTTATGGCACCGCTTTAAAGTGCTACGTTTTATCTCCTTATACTTCTTGCATAATCTCCACCCAGCTCTTGCTTCAGTGTTTCCATTTAGTTACCTGTCGTAACCCAGTGCAAAACCTGATGTACCAAACTCTTACCCATTCGTCTTGTCTAAATCGTTAGCTACATGTAGGCACAAAGTATAATCTCATGGACCTTTTACACAGGTATTTTCGTGTGGGGAGACATAATTGAATCGCATTGCTGACAGTAGTCAATAACTTCCATCCATTGGTGTGAATTAAAACCAAATTAAATTGAGCATCGAACTGAGACTGCCCTTGAAAAATTCCATTATACCCACCATTGCCTCAAAAGCACGCCCGCTCTGACGCCTCTGTAATACGTTTTAACACTATAAAACGCAAGCTTTTAGCTCTCTTCTGTAAAAATATTTGCTTCGCAGGTCGACACCCTTAATAATTGGTGTATAATTTCATCATTAGAGAATTTTGAACCGTTTAAGAAGAGGCTTAAATAGATCAGGCATAATAAATCTCTTTTCATTGGTGTCTTTGGGAAGTAAAATTAAAATTTCACTAAATATGGTGCTTTTGATGACGGACATTTGACTCATTTTTAGTAAAACATCCTAGTTTATCCTCTTGTTGTTATTTTGTACAGTTACGCGGTTAAATGTGAGAACCACAATTACCATGATAAAGAGCTACATTCTTCTCATGATAGGAAACACTATTAACAGTGTGTTAAGACAGAACAACACATTGTTGTCATTTTATTCCCTCGACTTAGTTAACCTTAACTGATGATGTGGCATTAATGTATTTGAACCAAACGTGATTACCATGAATAGCTTTTTCAGACTATAGTTCATAATTAATGGAGTAAGTAACTGTAAGTAACTATAAATCAATCCATTAACAGAGGCAAACGCCTTACTTTTCATTACCTATATATACACTGTAACGATTAACACAAGTGACCTATTAATTTAAACACGAGTAATGACGGAAGACTGCAGGAAGTGACGGTGTAGCCATGTAAGATTTAAAAGCTAGTAATATAATGGACATAAGAGGGGCATAAGCAATAGGCTGGTCTGTTGATGGGTGTTTGTGGAGCAACCGGTTTAAGATAAGCTGAAATGACTGTCAATAATCAATGTAGAAACTTCAAACTACAAACAGTTTACATTTTTTGTCAACATATTAAGAGTCAATGGATCGCTTAAGGGGGTTATACCGTGGAATAGATTTGGGGATGGAGATTGGACTTTACCCCAATTACGGCTTGAATTTCGGTTTCATGAAACAAGCATAATAATTAGTAGACCCCGTGGTCAATAATGTAATTTGCATTGTGCATGACCATTTTTTAACATATCATCGGCGCTAGTTTCACTTATCAACAAAAAGAATTCAGTCCATGATTTAGGTCAAGTCCACTATCGTGATCATTTTTCCTCATAAAGTCTTCTTTACAGGCTCCCTGTTTTCAATAGACCTTATGAACCCTTACTCGTGTCATTCGATTATCCTTGCTTGTTTCAAATGTCTTTAACAATATGCTGATCAATAACCACCAAATTGAAAGCAAACATGAAGACATCCATTCCAGTGTAAACACTTAGTCAAAGGTGGTAGATCTAAATGACTAGAACCCCATTCCAGTGCAAACACTTAGTCAAAGGAGGTAGATCTAGATGACCTAGAACCCCATTCTAGTGCAAACACTTAGTCAAAGGAGGTAGATCTAGATGACCTAGAACCCCATTCCAGTGCAAACACTTAGTCAAAGGAGGTAGATCTAGATGACTAGAACCCCATTCCAGTGCAAACACTTAGTCAAAGGAGGTAGATCTAGATGACCTAGAACCGCATGCATATACTTCAGTTAAAATACAATCACAAATAGATCGTTTAAAGTGTAAACACACTGTTTAATCACCAATCCACATGTTCTAGAAGCATTTGTTTCTAATGCTGTTTGATTGCAAATTCAAACATATTTTTGCTACTGTAAACGAGCTAAGTCTGCAAGGTCCGACCCATCTGCTACTACTTTATTTTAAAAGCAAATAAAATAGAATACGAATGTTTTCAAGATTTGACGATGCACTTATAGTTGAATATGGTCACGTTGCTTCCAATTTATAACGTTACCCCAAAATCTCAACCCAGCCCCAGTATATCAATTGTTACCTAATGTTACCCCAAAATCTCATTATTCAACTATAAGTGCATGTCAAATCTTGAAAACATTCGTTTTCTATTTTATTTACTGCAGTAGACAGCTCTCTAAGCGCGAACTTTAAAACATACCATACTCTTTGGTTGAGACACATTCTGTGACGTTTCCATGGTATTGGGCAAACATCCCTTGGAACGATTGTGTCGATTGTACTTTCCCAGGGGAGCTTGTTTTGTTGTGTTCACATCTCCATGACTACAACATGTTAGAGCTTGGTTTCCTTCGTGAATTGGTTTTGTAATAACCATCTTACGTTGTTTCTTGGTGCTTCTTTGCGTATGTAAGCTCCAGCTAAGTAATTAAAGTAATTCAAAAAAGATGACGTCGTATTGAATGAGCCTCCCAATATTTCGTCATTACAAAAAAAGCCCAATTAATCTTACGATGTTTACACATGTCATGTTTACTTCAGCTGAAATAACAGCTTGAGTAAAATCTCTCGGACGACTCAATACCTTTCTGTGAGCATAGTAATTTTTTTAAACCAGTCTTTATAAAGACTGATGACTGAAGCCTCTTTGTATAGGTATTTCAGGTATCTCGTTCCTTATACCTCAACTTTGCTAAGAAAAAAATTGATATGAAACGTAGGCCCTGACTTTTCGAATGCTCTCGAAAAAATATTTAATGAATCACAATGGCCTTCTTTAAGTAATTGTTGGAAGAGGGCAATGATAGTAGTGATTAATTTGACTTTGTGAGATAGAAGTAAATTTTCACTTAACAATTTATGTTTGAGAATGGCAATTTACTCTTATCGAGATTGGTAAATAACTACAAGAGCTTTTTTGTCTATAGTCACAGAACTTTTAAGTGAGAACTTGTGAAAATTTCATTGAAAATGCTATTTAAATTTTTGAAACTCTAAACTTGTTTTGTTTTTCTAAAATAATTGACAATTCCTATGGCGTCCCCTCATATTCTCTTATGTTGTAAGCAACCCCCTTGTCATGTGTGATGCATTTTCTGCCATGGCCAGTTTCGGAGACCTGGTACTAGCCTGTCTGAAAAGGATAATTAATCAACAGGAATCGGAAGTTCGTCATCCTCAACACCAACCAAATTCAATAATAACACCATTCGATCAAGGAGATGTCAGTTTTAAAAAAACCGAAGCTTACCACCAACTTTTGTTTAGTTGGTACAAATCTTTGATGAACGGGTGTATACACCACATTGTCGTTATATCCGGACAAAGTTAGTCGGCACTGTGTGTCATCATCTAGTGACTTCATTCCAATACAACCCGAGATTTCTCTACTCAGACAAAGTAGTACTCTGTTGTCAACGTGTAGAATTTGGTGTGTTTATATACGAAGTTGTATTTGGATAAGGGCAAGGTGAGTAGTGTTTTTTGTATAGGTATTTTCTAAAGATTTTAACCGTGCATCACTTAACATAAATATTTTGTTTTTAAATTAAACCTGCAAACGTGACCTAACACTTTTGGCGTAAGTGGTCGTTCCCAGTGTTGCTGAGTTTCGACTTAAGTCCCGACTTCACTTGTCTTGGATGTAGGTAGAGTTAATTGGGAGTTGTTGAGCATCAAATTGGCCTTATAGTGACCGATGATAACCTCGTCAATGTTTGCTTTTCTCACTTCGAGAACGATTTAGTGATAAGTTGACAGAGGCGTCAGGGACGAACAACTATTACTATACCTAACTAACCAAGCTTGGCTAGGAATGGAAAAGGTTTATATTGTGACCTGTTCGTAGTTTTTACAACTTATCTACTTCATCGTAGGAGTGGGAAATTCGTTGGTAAGTTGCAATGCACATGGTTGAAGCTAATATGTACATGTTACAACTTACTATGCTGAAGTTTACGACTTGGCAAAATGTCAAGTTTGGTCGCAATTTAATGTAGCTCCCTTGGCAGTTTCAGATCTGCTCACTAAAAACAGTGCTGAAAATGCACTATGTTTAAAGCATGTAAGTAATAGGAAACAAGTGGGGTGTTTTGTTATCCCTTTCACGTATAGATATTGTGCCGATTAGGAGTTCCACATCAATAACTTTAGTCAGCCTCGGTCTACTCAAATTTTCTACGTGCTTCGGTACACCTAATGAATCATAAGAACAGTCAATATGTTTGTAAGCTTAGTTATGTTAGTAGAATGAATAAAACAACCTCGATGAAGCGTAAGACCTTTGTCCGTTTGTCGGCTACTTCTTTTCCCGACAGAAGTGAATTGTTGACGAGTAGTAAATTTATTATGAGTTTCAGTTCTGTGAGGACCATTTCCAAGGAGATGAAATTGTACTAGTTTGTGTGCGTCTCCTGAGTTTCCAAATGTCAATTGTTGCCATATAAGGTACTGGCGCGTGTATTCGGTCTTGTTTCACGTCCTGTTCGGTGTCCGGTTGTCGCTTTCACTTACACATGTTATAAACCCCTACAACGTAGTTGATAACGTGGGAGGTTTCAGGGATTACTGAACATACCCACCCTCACAAAGTACATTTGTCGTGCAATACCCCGAGGAAGTTGGGACTCAACATAGAGATCATTTAGCAGGTTGAAACTCATGGCCATTATCGTCGTCTCCTGGAGTGGTTTTTGACTATCAGGTAACACTACTGTGAAAACGTACCCTAAATCTCAATTAAGAGTACCTACTGTAATATTTGACAGGTGTTAGCTTGCATGTCCAATTTTGTGTAAAGCAAATCGTGTAAGTTGTTAATGTGGAATAGTTTTTATAACATGGTCCACGTGATGATGGACATCTTATAAGTTTTTGTCACCTTGAAAGCAGGCCAACAAATATTTGAGCTTGGCCTAGAATTTTAAATGGAAGAACCAGAAAATTGTCTTGTTAGATGTGTAGGGGAGGCAGATGGAAAATGTTGGGTTACTTATGTTTTAGCTGAATCAGGAAACACTGTTTACATTTTTGTGTTTGGTTCGTATAGCCTTACTAAAATACTCTTTGTTTCAACTTTTTTAGATTTTTCACCAACTTGTCATTAACAACAAGCTTGTTGTGTAGACTTGAGGAACAATCCATCAAATTTTACTTTTCAGATGTAAAAAACTATGCAGCTGTGCTGGATAGTACTTTGTCGTTAGGATTTCAGAATGTGGATAAGTTCTATTTTAAAGATGGCTTCTTGTGGATGCACAATCTGGTTGTATGAGGCCATTGTTTTCCTTGCAATCTGGAACTTAGAGAGGGAGATCCATGTACTTGGTTTTTCAAGACATGAATGCCTAACAGCACATAATGATTTACGGCAAAAGCATGTGAGGACACAATCACTGAAGTATTCAGGAGAACTTGAAAAAGAGGCACAGGAGTATGCAGACAAGCTTGCTGAAACTGACGATTGGAGACGTGGGGTGTAAGTATTACTTTCTTTAAAGTAAAAGTCATCTTGTTTGGTTAGCAATAGTTTTCTGTTCTCCAGAAGTCATTGATCTCCATCACCACAAGTATGCCTAAAAACTCATCTCCCACTAAGAAGCTCCCTTCGCTCTTTCAGTCTTCTGATGCCGACAAATTTTAACAGATTCTAGCTACAGGGGATCAATTGCAGTAACTAAGTAGTTATGATACTTATATTGACATCATTTGTGTATGAAAAGGACATTCAATACTAGTATCAGTTCAAGAACTACCTTGACTCCATAAGCATCAACCCAAACACCAGGTCTGCTGCAGGTGCTGCATTATCAAACTAGACTCAGGTAACTTTGAGGCTTGAAGATGAAAAAAGGACACGAAGCCTATCAGGGTGCACCACCTCAGCCATGGCAATCTTTGTTGTGAGCTAGCTTTGAAAGGACCTGCCTGTGTATTATTGGGCTGCTCAGACACTAGCATGCATTTAAGGTGTAACTTGAGAGGCAGCCTTCTCCTGTCTTATTTAAATGAAGCAAAGGTGAGAGAGATTTACCAGCATTTAGTTAAGTCAATGTAAGAGACAGAAGATATACAGAAAAATATCTCGTATCTCCCATGAAAATGGACTATGTATTAGTGTTGAGGCCAGAAACAGACTGTCAAGTTCTTGGACATAATATTTAACTTAGATAAAAACACCAACCACTGTTTACAAAACTTGACACTACTCTACAACAAGTTCACCTACAAAGCAGCCACCCTCCAATGAACACACTTTGAGGTATCACCAAGGGACTCCCATCCTTTTCATCTGACAAAACTTATTTGATTTGATCAGACTGCCCCTCCATACCAAAAGCACTTGGTAAAAGTGAATTCCAATACACTCTGCACTACGATCCAACTGCAATCTTCAAATGGAAAAAGAACTGACAACGAAACGACATACTGTGGTTTAACACACACACACACACACACACCCATTTAGCAAAAATGTCAGCACTAACATTGGGTGTAAATGCCTTACCCTAATAGATAAGTACTTCCCAATATGACAAACTCAGAAAAATCGTAAGCCACAACACTATTAAAATCGGTTAAAGTTGTATGAACAGCAGCAAACACATTGTGGACAGCCATAACAAATCCATTTTGAATCTAAGAAACCACACCTATTACACCACAGCCAACAAAAACATGCAACTGCAAACAAAGAGCACATGCCAGCTCAACAGATACTGCCTACAGTCATCTGTAATATACCAAGCCATTGTCACATGTACAGACAACAAGACTACGAAAACATTCATCGGAGTTACAGACAACTACTTCAAGACAAGATACAGGAACCATACAGCATCATTTCCACAAGCATGACACAGAAACTCCACTGATCGTAGTAAATATATTTAAACATTAACTACTTCATATCATAGTGAGAACTCTCACCAAAACCTGCATACAACAGCTCCAACAAAAGATGCAACCTTTGTCTTCAAGAAAAGTTCCTGATCATCTGCAACCAAAATTATCATCCCTAAACAAGCACAATGAACTTGTGTCATCATGCCACCATACAAAGAAAGCTCTGCTTAGTAACAATGTCACAGCATTTAGTTTGTAACTTTTCAAACCAAGAAACATCCAATCAGAAGACCAAGAAATGACTTTATGTCTTTTCAAACAACCAATCTGAACACCTAAATCTCACATAGTAACTTAATAGCCAATCAGAAGACTCTATGTATTTTTATCTTAATAATGTAAACTTGTTAATTTATAAGATCCTAAGGGTAATCATGAAGAAATTCCCCCTGAAGAGTGTGATATCATGAAAGAGCTTTAAGGGATAAAAATGTATTCAACGTATATACTACACTATGTATAGAGCACTGTTTTATGGATAAATTAAACCATGGATATATATATATATACATACACATCAACAATATATACACCCAAGTATTTTAATACAAAAGGTGTATTGTATTTTGTGAGACTCATTAACATATATTGTTGATTTTATATATATAGATTACCAACCCAAAAAATACCTAGACGGCGACGTGCTATTCCAGCTACACCAAAGTTTTTTCACAAGGAAATGTGGGATGGTGAAATTCTTTTTCCAACTTCTAAATGGTGAGTGATGAACAATTTTTATGTATATATAAATCATATAATATGTTTATGTAAGGCATATTAGCAGTAAGGGATAAAAAGCAATACAGATAGATATATCTTAGAGTTTCATACCACAATGATTCATCATCAAAGTGAATTGCATCATTACTGTTAGCTACAAGTTTGGAATGTTTGATTAAACAAACATCTGTTTGTTTTGTAATAGCCTTTTTGCTCTCAAGCAAAGGCAACAGTGGTCTCTTTTTCATTTTTAAGGGGATGTGTAGGAGTATGCTCCATAAACAGAACAACCTTTTCACTGTAGTATAAAGTTTTGGATAGTTCTGTGTGCAATATTTTTCATTATTGAAGGACTTAGTTTGTTTTCTGAACCTGTCCTTGAATTGGGTAGTACCTGTGGTGATTTTTGCTTGATAAATGATTTCACTTTTTGAGCATTGGCAACTTTTGTGAGAAATTGGTTCCTCGTTTACAGTTACAAGTTG
>JANTCA010041881.1:0-19435 GCA_024741275.1 Chironex yamaguchii
AGTAATCTAGTCATGCATACTGTTCTCTAGGGACTGCAACACAAGAGCAGGAACTCTCTGTAAGGCCTAGGACGCCTAAGTAATGAAACGTCTTTTTCACAATTGCAATGATTCTTGGACAAACGCAAAAAATCATACAACTTCTATACCGTACATATTTCGTAATTCGCAATCGTACGCAGATCCCATGACACTGCAGTATTCTTTTCTCGCCTACAAAATATGTTGGGTATCAAGTATAATAATCACGTAACAGGATGCTTACCACGGACAGAGGGACCTGCACTTGAAACCACTTGGACAGGCGATTTGTGGACTATCACATTATCTGAGGGAAAAGATGCCGTTAATTGACGTGTATACCAAGTGCGACCATCTCATAGTTTATATGTGAATAAAGATATAATACAAACAAGATGGCATAGTAATGAGTACTTGAATTAACATGCTCAACACCATTACCAACTTAGATCATAACACCAGAAATGCCAGTTTGTGATATGTCACATATACGAATAGGAAATACACTTGGATCAACCTCATGGTCTGGAAGGAAAAAAATTAAATTTTTAAATGCCATCATTTACAGAAGAAAATCGAGCAAAAAGCTTTTCAATCCGTGGTAAAAGTTGTTGGTCAATAATTAGGGATCTATAAATACCTTTCAGATGTAAAATAAGCTTGAATATTGTTGCCTGAAACAACATTAGGAGAGACCTAAGGGGAAGTATCGACAGATTTCTCTATCTGTACAATCTAATGAGTCCCCATAGCAACTTCGCAGGTAGAAAGGTCATTTACGGAGTTAAGGGATAATAAGAGGTACCTTCTATCACCCGCTACCCTCAATTAAGGTAACAGTTAAAAAAGACTTCAAATGCTGATCCCATGGCCGCTAACCCGCATCTCACAACCCTCCTACGAATAAGCGACAACTAAATATCGAAATTACGTTTTAAAAGTTCCAGTACAAAAAAGCAGATAAAATTCAGTAAGTGCTGAAATTCATTCGCTATGACCAAAGCAATAAAAGGTGTCTATGATGTGGCACAGACCTCTGATTTCGTCTGTCTGTCTGTCTGTCTGTCTATCGATGTCTATCTTTGTCTACGGCTATTATGATTGTGACTTTAAGGGTGTTTGAGCTGGCGTGATTATCTGATTATGGGACTATCTATACTATTTTTGTACGTCATTCATCTACCAATACGTTTCACAAATTTCACAAAATTTTAGTTAAATTATTATTTGCCCAGTTTAATAATACAAAATTGAAGAAAAGGACATGAAATATGCAATTTGCAGGAAAGGCGTTAATTAATGCCTGCCTTTTCCATATTGACAATTGAATGCATTGCAATCTTGAGAATACTTACCCTAAGCATACCTAAGTACAACACAGTGCATAAGATGGTTGAGATTCATAATATTGCTTCTGCATAAAGTTCGGATCTATTTCATTTCCAACCTGTCTGATGAGTTTTACCTTGTTTGGTAGATTTGATCTTTCTAGGTAAATGATACAGGAGTGTCACACTTTATTTTGAACAACAAAAAACTGCGATGACATCAATGCCTTGCGTTTACATTTTATTACCTGTTCATTCTTTACGGTTGGAAGCTAAAGGTTGGAATATAAGTCATCTCCAATCCCATTGATCAGTTCTAACACTTTCGATTAACAAGACATGCCCAGGCTAAATCATACAAAGACGCCCCTACCTATTTGTATGCACCTAGCGGTTACAATGAATTGCATGTTCATTCTCTACTCTATGTGGTCGATTCCATACGAATCAATCCCTTTCCTACACAAACACCTATACTTTTTGCAATTCTGTAGCAAATATACCCGGATAGAATCATTGGAAATAAACGAGAATTGAGCACTGGGTTATTGCATCTTGATGAGGTTGGAATATTAGCCATCTTTAGCCCTGTCACAAAACCCAATCCTCCTCATAGTCGGTGTGGGAGTGGCAACAGACCAGAATTGCTTCATCAGGCTAAACCGTCGGACAAAAGACTAGCACCCATGTCAGGCCTAAATCGTGTAGCACGGGTCAAGTAGTCTATTAGGGCCTCCCATGGCGGGCAGGCTAATATTGAATCCCTGGGCTGGCTAACAGGGCAATGGTACTGCCTTGTGGGGCAGTAAGGCGGTGGGAGGCTTTACAGCGGATCATTTCTACATGAGACAACGATGGAGGGCTCACGTCGCTGGGTGGAAGAACTGTACAGTCAATAGCCAGGGACCAATAGTTCAGTCAGCGAATCACTGCAATATGCAGGTGTGGCGAGCCGCATATCATCCGTCATATCGAAAGCCAATAGAAAATGTGATGATAAAGTCCACTAACAGCACCAAGGTTAAAGCCCTTGCTATTCCAGTCCTCATACAGTCAGACAATGCTCCACTAGAATCAGATGACGTTTCGTGCCCAAAGTCTCCGAAACGGCCGAGTACTGATAGTCTGATACTGAAAGGGGGTTTTTCTCGTCCGTCTTCATCTGATATAGTTTCTACCTTGAATTGTAGAACCCTTCGTACCACGTCTTCACGTGTTAAGCTAGACAAGCTCATGAAAGATCAAAACATATCAGTGACCTGTATCCAGGAACACCATCAAGTTCACTCTGAAAGTGATCCCGACATCACCATACACAACCTTGGTTCAACCACACTTTTTTCATCTTCTGCCACTAGAAATGATTGTGGTGCAGTTATCGGTGGTGTTGGTCTCTGGATCCAAATGAAACTACCACCACTTCTCAAGTCCGTTAACAAATATGATAGTCGCATAGTAGTTGCTACGTTTAAAGGTAATCCTAAAACCGTGATTGTGTCCTGTTATGCACCTCATAACAGTTTACCCGAAGATATAGCTACAGATTTTTATACGAATTTAAATAATGTAGTCGAATCCATCCCATCTCACTACATGCTAACATTAGGTGGAGATTTCAATGCCCAGTTGAACTTTGGTTTTTCACTGCATCGATCCATGAATCGTAATGGACAATTGTTGCATGCTTTTGTTGAACAGCATAGCTTAATCGCCGGAAACCTGTCGCTTCGTAAGCCTACTAGAAAGCTCTGGACATATTGTTCCCCGAAAAATGTTCTCTCACAAATTGATTTTGTTTTATATCGTAAAAGATGGCGAAATAGTGTTAGAGATTGCCAAGCCTTCTCAACATCCAACTCAATTGGAAGTGATCATCGGATCGCCTCCATGTTTGTGAAACTAAACTTGCGTGCACGTAGGAAAGTGATAAAGAAGAATCTGTATTGGAAAGCGTTAGTTAACGACAGCGAACTTGCTTTGAATATTGATAACAGTATTGCTAAGCAATTTGAAACCCTTCCGATGGAGGATCAAAACTACTCAGCGTTTGTGAGTATTGCGAATAAAGTCGGTGAATTGCACTTCCCAGCGAAACCACGACCTGCTAAAGCCACCTGTGATCATAAAGATGTTATAGCTGCCCGGCAAGCTACTGTAGGAGTACCTACGAAGCAGATTCAATCAACGCAGAATATTCTTTGTAGAACTTATGATAGTCTGGAGGAGAAACGCATAAATGACATTCTCAGAGCTTTTGACACCCCAGCTGCTCCTTCGGACATCAAGACTGCTTGGGACATAAACAATTGTCAGGCAAGAAATCCAGAAATGCCATCTGTATTGAAGGTGACGATCCCTTGAATGTATGGGAAACACATTTTCGTAACCTTCTCATCGTTAATCAGAATGCAAATGTTGTGGCTGAACAATTTATTGAAACGGTCTTTGACATCTTTCAAGAAATTCCTACAGGAGTACTCTCACAAGCTTAAGTAGATGCGTCTCTTAAATCAATGAAAAATGGTAAAGCTCCTGGGCTGGGTGGATTGCCACCAGAATTTCGGAAGTTACAAAATTAAGAAAACAATTGTGCAAGAATCTGTAGTCAGACATACTTCGGCAATCGACCAGCAGAATGGTATCTTTCTGGTCTTGTACCTGTGCCAAAAGGGTAATCTGCGACTAGCTGATAACTATCGTCGTATTGCTTTGTCACAGATTTCCTCTTTCAGTCGTTGCATCCTGAACTGTATTCGCCCTGTTATTAACAGGGTACTAAGAGAGATCCAGAATGGTTTCAGAGCCAGCCGTTCTACCACTTGTCACATTCTTGCCCTCCGCCGGATAGTAGATGAACTACAGAACTTTGCCTTGGAAGCTGTCATCATTTTCATTGATTTTAAAAAGGCATTTGACTCTATCAATAGGCAGAAAATGCTTCAGATCCTCTCCGCGTACAGTATACCTGCAGAAATTGTTGAAGCAGTGAGAGTTATGTACACAGATGCCTATGCTCAAGTTATTACACCTGACGGAATGACCAACAGCTTCCTCATCAACACTGGAGTTCTGCAAGGAGATCCACTAGCTCCATTCTTGTTTACCATGTGTTTAGATTATGCTCTCCACTCTTCCATCGACTGCACTGATGGTCTGTCTCTCACTAGAAGTCGTAATAGGCAGCATCCAACCACAAATGGAGCTGATTTAGACTACGCAGATGATATAGCTCTTTTTGAAGACACACTTGCGCAAGCACAAGATCTCATGAGCAAGTGTTGAAGCTGCTAATAAATCCATCGGACTGTGTTTAAATGCGGATAAAACGAAATATATGCATATCATTGCTCCAGCATTTGGGCCGCTGTATGCATCAGATAATTCTATTATTGAAAGGGTGCAAGACTTCAAATACCTCAGGGGATACACTAATTGTGACTTTGACATCAACAAGCGTATTCGCCAAGCTTGGAGTGCACTCCATTCTTTATCTAGAGTCTGGAAGTGCCCTATTCAAAAGACGACAAAAACTAAGGTTTTCAAGGCATGTGTAGACACCATACTATTATATGGTTTGCAGTCTTGGACCTTAAACATCTCAAGAGCAACTTGATTCGATGGTACCTACACAAAGATGCTACGTGCCATATTCGAGGTCTCTTGGAGGAAGCATGTTATGAATGCGCAACTGTATGGTTCTCTTCCTCGTATTAGCAAAGTTATACGACAACGACGTCTGACACTGGCTGGTCATGTTATGCGAAGCAATGAACCAGCGGCAAACTGCTTTTGTGGTCACCTGAAGGAAAGAGGAAAATTTGTCGACCACACAGTACCTTGAGGCCACTCATCAAGGAAACTCAACTGGACGACACTGAACTGATGAGAGCGATGAACGATAGTGCACTCTGGAGAAAGCACTACGTCATGGCATCACCATTGTTTAACGACAATGGATGACCCAAAGGAGAAAGAAGAAGAAGCCGTGCTGATGAGTCCTGTTTTCCTCGATTAAAGAGACATTCTCGTACTTAATTTTATGCACTAAAGGATTGCAATGTTATGAATGCCTTGCGTTTAGATTAATTTTTTATCCTCTATCCCGTATGACATACTTTGTTTGAATCAATCCCTTTCTCATGCTTCTATGCTTCAGATAACGCAATGTAAATGATACCAGAGTAACAACCCTGGACAATAACGAGCATTGAGCTTTAAATTATTATCCACTTATGAATATAAGTCATCTGTGGTACTTTTAAATGACTCCTACTTCCTTCGGTAGACCAAACATGCCTACAAAGAAGCATCCTACATTTTACTTTTTGACAAGATATTGAAGTAACACGTATGTCTTACGTCGCATTGCATTTCGTGCTTGCTTTCTACCTTCAATGGTATATCAAGCCATTTTTCATACTAGGTTCTATACATCCGGCAACCAGTTCTAAACATAAAGGTAAAATAACTGGGTATTAAAAATGGTTGAGCTTTATGTTATCACCACTCTATAAAGTTGGGAAATAAGTCATTTACAGTCCCATTGATGAATCCTACCTCCAGAGAGCAATTGTAGATTTCTAGGGCATGTAAGACTCCCACATTTATTTTATGCACTTAAGAACTGAGAAGTTATGAATACCTGAGTTTACATTTTACTTTGCTTTCATTCCCAACACTACAGGGCGGATTTTGCATAAATTTAATCCCTTTTTTCTACAAGCTTCTATCCCATGAGCAATTCTATCCAAAAAAGCCAGAGTAGCATCCTTCAGTATCAATGATATATCCAGCTTTACATTATCGCTACTTCACCAAATTTTTTTGACGCAAGTCTCCAGTCCCATTGATGAATCCTACCTTCATCGATCAATTGTAGATTTCTAATGTAAATCACACATGACTCCCGCAATCAATTTTATACTTAAAATATTGTCGTGACATGAATGGCTTGCATTACTCTTTCATTCATGTTCTTTCTCTACCACGTATGGCTGAACTTGTATGAATCAGTGCGTCTTCTATATCAGCCTCCATACATAGAGCCATTCCATCTTAAGCAAATCAGAGAAGCATCTCAAGGCCTTAGCGATGATTAAGCTTACTGTTATTGCCACTTAATAAAACTGATATATAGATCATCTCTAGTAGCTTTAACCTGTATTAACCTATCTACAAAACACATCCGGGGTATATTAGACAAGACCCGTTCACTGAAATTTAGGTCCAAAATTTGTGATAACATGGATAGCTTGCGTAATATGTAACTTTCCATGCAGTGCTTCCGCTAGTAAGAAAATTTCCTTACCGTAGGGAAATTTGGTCATTTGGAAGAAAACAGGAAGGAAATGAAAATTGTAAGGAAAAAGAAAAGAAAATTTAAGATAAATGGGAGATTTTGAAGAAACCCGAGAAATAATGTAAACATTCACCATTTTCGTTGCCTTTTAATTCCATCCCTTATAGATTATGTAACGGTAGCAGTTTTTTATACGTAAAATAAGATAATCACATTTATTGTAATATTTTTCATTCCCAATTTTGCCAAACATACCGATTTTATTCACACTCATGAAGGCTAAATCGGTCAAGCTTTCTGAAGGAGGCAGGGGCCTCTGTTAATTATTATAATTCATTTGGCATAAATGTTTGTCTCTCGCGCACTCTATAACAAATCCGTCATGACAGAGTGTTCAATCGATCTCACCATGAGGCACTGTCCACAAAACATGACTATTTGTTCACTGTCTTAGTTCACTTCAGTCAGCTTTTTCCATGTTAAAATGGAACCAGCAAGCTCTACCTTTTCAAAATCAGATTCCAAAGTTCATGAAGGTACAGATACAACGTCTGAAAGAAAGTCAGTAGTGATACCGGCCCTGTTGCTAAGGAAAAAAAGACGAATAAGAAAAAAATATAACAATTTCGTTACGAATGGCTGCAAATGAACAAGTTTAAGGGATGGCATAGCAAAACAGTCGAGCGAGTGCAACTGATAGTGAGTCCATTGAGTTAAAAAGACAGTTCATAAGGAAGATGTGGACCTGTGTATTTTTGTTCCATATTAAGTTAGACAACTAACAGTGAAAATACCGTAAAGATCTCTAAAGCTCCCGTCCCCCTTACCCCAAGGAAAAAGTGTAATGATCATCAAGTTTTTTCGTTTCTAATTCGTTAAAGATGTAATGAAATTAGACAAGACAACATAACGTTCCAATAAGCTCCCCCTCTATAATAATCCCCTGCCCTAGACCTCAAAAATTGAATAAGCGCCCCCCAAGAGGCTTAATACAGCTATTAGGGTATCTACCATGCCTTAAAATATTTATTCTAGTTTATTTTTTTTAGTTTATTACTTTTATTCTATGTTCTGTTCTTATACGGATTAAATGGTGTTTTGTTCACCATACACTCATGTGTGCAATAAACTTGAATTTGCGCATGCGTTATTAAATTTTACAGGAATCGATCAACGTAGTGTTCTGTTATCAGAGCACTATTTTAATGTTGCGTGAGCTGAGAACGCATTTTGCCTTCAAATATATGTGGAAGGAAATCACAAGGAAATTTGAGAGTTTTGGCAAGGAAATTTCACCAAAAATAAGAAAAAATAGGGAAATTTAGATTTACAGAAGTGCAAGCACTGTTTCGTGTTCAACCTCCTATGGCCAAATTTGCTCAAATGAATCCCTTCTTCATACGCTAGTTCCACTTCTTGAATAATTGAACCGAAAATATTCCGACAAGCGGCCCTGTGCGTTAACAAGGACTGAGCTTAAAGATATCCCCTCTTTACGAAGCTGGCTTAGAGCCGTACCACCACGAGCAAACCAGACGTGTCTAAGCTAAATCATACAAGATACACGCAATCTCTATTTTATAATACAAGTTGTGCTGATATCAATGGCGAACATCACGTACTATTTCCTATGCACTTTCCTTATCGTACGACCGAATTTGCGAGAATGAGTCCGTCTTTCATGCTTGCTCCTATAGATGTAGCTATTTTATTCTTGACAAATCAGTGTGCTATCCCTTGGCGTCAACGACGATTGCGCGGCACTTTCTGGCCTTTTTACGGAGTCGGTATGTAAGTCTTCTCCAGTCCCGTCTGATAGAAATTACACTTCCTCGATATGTCAGGCACCTTGGGTAAATCATACAAGACTCCCGCGATTTATTTTAATGACCACTAGACTGCTGTGACAGAAATGCTATCTGTCGTATTTAATTTCAATTCCGTATTCTACCTATCTAGACCGACTTTGTGTGAACCAATCCGACCTCTATAATGTCTTTCACACATTGAGGGCCATCTTGCGAAAGATGATCGAGTAAGGACCCTGACTATGAAAGAGGATTTACCTTAAAGCTTCTGCTACTATATAAGGTTTTGTTTGCTATATACTTTACCTTTGAGATGTCCTACGACCATGGGCAAAGTAGGCATTTCCAGGTTAAATCATAGCAGACAACCTGGCTTAATGTTTGCTCGCGAAGACTGGGATGAACTGAATGTCTAACATCATGTTGTAATTTCTATCCATTTACTTCATCGTAAGGCCGATTTTGCAAGAATGAATGCGTTTGTCATTTCGATGCTATTATATTCGAAACAAATCAACGTAACATCCCTTGGCGTCAACGATGATTGCGCTTCATTTTGTAGTCTTTTACAGAGTTGGTATGTAAGTCGTCTCCAGTCCCTTTGATAAGCCTCACCCTTCTTCAATTAAGTGAGGAAAATCAGGGTGAGTTCTACAAGACTCTCACACTTGATATAATCATCCACAGGATTGCTGCAGCAGAAATGACGTCACATTAAATTTCAGTTTCATATTCTACCTCGTATAGCCGACTTTATGTAAATCAGCCCGACTTTTATACTGGCTTCTATATATTGAGCCACTTTGTCCCAAAGATAACCGTTTAGCGACCCTGAGCATTAAAGTGGATTGAACTTGAAACTATCACCAACTTGTAAGTCTGTAATAGACATTTATCCTCTTTAAGTGTCATGGGCAAACCAGGCACTTCCAAGTTAAATCATGGAAGAAAACTCGTCTTAATCTATGCACCCAAAAGTATGTGAGGTGACACGAATGCCTAATAAGACCTTGTAACTCCCAGGCATTTTATGCTTGCTCATATACCTTCAGCTACTCTATTAAAAACGGACCGGTGTGGCATCCCTAGCCGTCAGCGATGATTGTGCTACACATTGTAGTCCTTTTAAAGAGTTGGTATGCCGTGATGAAGGGGCTTGCATGCTTCAATCATCCCGAGAGCTATCCTGGCTGGAGCTCAAGCTCCAGGTAGTGGCACCCATGTCAGACTGGTCGATGGATAGAAGCCAGACGAAGAGTGATCCAATGGTCCTCCAAGTTGAGGATTGGGCACAGGGATAACAACTCTGTCCCGCAAAAACGACTACGTTACGGAAACAGCAGCAAAGACAAACTCTACTTTGGCGTGACGTGGGCCTTCCGGGTATGGTGGGGACTGTATGAATGCTGATGGCCGAGAGGATGCTACCAGCAGGATGAGGGAGGATCTGAAGACCACCAGGACCAAGATCAGTCTAGGACATTGGAACGTGAGGACCATGTACGAGACGGGCAACCTGGCACAGGTAACATCAGAGATGAGAAGGGTCAATCTGCATGTCCTAGGAGTGAGTGAGAGTAGATAGACTGGATCTGGGCGAATGAAAACCATCACCGGAGAAACTGTCCCCTACTCTGAGGGAGACGACGACCAGCACCAGGAGGGAGTAGCCGTCATCCTCTGGAAATGCACAGATCGGTGCTGGCTAGAGTGGAAGCTCGTCAACAACAGACTGATGAGCGCAAGATGGAAGGGCAGGCACTTCAACATCACCATCATCCACTGCTATGCACCAACCAACAACAACGGCGACGAGACTATGGACGACTTCTACAGCCAGCTGCAGGCCGAGGCAGAGAGAGCCCCACGACACAGCCTTCTTGTCGTCATGGGAGATCTCAACTCCAAGGTTGGGAGTGACAATAGCGGCTACGAGAGAGTCATGAGGAGACATGGGGTGGGAACCAGGAACGACAACGGGGAGAGGAGGGACAGGAGGGACTCTCTTCACACATCATGGCATCCACAGGCTGACCTGGAACCCGCCGAATGGAAGAGACAGAAACTAGATTGACCAATTGATGATCAACGGTATGTGGTGACGTTCCCTACTAGACGTGAGGATTAAACGGAGTGTAGACGTCGGAAATGTCCATCATCTAGTAATTGCACTCATCATGTTGAACCTGAAAAAGGCCCCAGCCAGGACCGACTTCCAGACAAGATTCAACACCCAGCAACTGAAAGACGACAAGATGAGGGCTGCCTTCATCACCGACTTCAGAAACAGACTCCAGGCTCTGCAAGGCCAAAAGGACATAGACATAACATGGCAACAGATTCCAGCACTGTACACTGACAGCAGCAAAGAGAAGCTTGGACACGTATAGAAGAATACCAACAAGAACTGAATAAAGCAAGAGACCTTAGATGCCATTACGGAGAGAAGAGAGGTCAAAAAAAACCTACTTCCACGACTACGAGACAAGAGTAGCTGTACAGAGAGGCGCACAAGGAAGTGAAGAGTCTTGTCTGCCACGACAAGAGAGACACCATGGACCAACTGGCAGCAGAGGCAGATGAGGAGGCAGACTCTTCATGATCACTACGTGTGTGTGTAGCAAGATCAGGGAAAGCAACGGGGGGGGGGGGGGCAAACAAGGACAAACAGGGAAGAAACAAGAAGTAAGATGGGCCGAACACTTCCGGGAAGTCGTCAACCGGCCTCTACCTGACGGCCACTACCTACGAGGAAGCTGTCATCCCAGAAGCCGAACAAGATCTAGAGATTGACACTGACCCTGCAACAAAGGAAGAGATTGTGGCTGCCATCAAACCCTCAAAAATGGCAAGTCACCAGGCCAGGACAATCTTGTGCTGGCCCTGAGTTAGCAGCGGACATCTTGCTACTACTCTTCACAACTGTATGGGAGGGATAGAAGGTACCTGACGACTGGACCAAAGTAGTGATTGTCAAGATTCCCAGGAAAGGAGCTCTGAACAACTGCAGCAACTGGAGAGGGATCACTGTCAGTGCCGAGCAAAATACTGGCCAAGGTCATCAGAAGAAGAATTTCAGACGCCGTGGACGAGACACCTCGGAAGGAACAAGTGAGATCTAGAAAGCGACGGGAGTGCACAGATCAGATCTTTGCTCTGTGGAACATCATTGAGCAATGCACAGAATGGCAACTACAGCTATATGTGAACTTTGTCGACATTGAAAGACGTTTGACAGCATTCACAGAGAATGCCTTTGGAGCATTCTTCGACACTATGGCATCCCATCCAAACTGGTGCGCCTGATCAAGAGCTTCTACAACAACTTCAGATGCTCTGTAGGCCATAGCGACACCTTCTTCGAAGTCAGGAAGGGTGTAAAGCAAGGATGCGTGATGTCAGCAGTTCTCTTCAACTTGGCCATTGATTGGGTGATGAGGAGGACGACAGAGGACACCTCTAAAGGCATACGATGGAGTCTCCTCTCGACCCTAGATGACCTTGAGTTTGCCGATGACCTGGCGTTACTGTCTCACACCCACCAACACATCTAGGACAAGACAAGCAGACTTCAGATCTTTTGGCAGCAGGTAGGGCTCCAAATCAGTACCAAGAAAACAGAGACCATGACACTGAATGTCAAGAAACCAGCCCCTGTCAAAGTGAATGGGGCAGATCTACGCCAGGCAGACAAATTCACATACTTAGGCAGCATCATCAAACCCGAGGGCGGCACAAAGGAGGCCATCCACAGCAGACTGAGCAAGGCCAGGAGCGTATTCAAAGAGATGAACAACATCTGGAAATCCACACAGTACAGTACCAACACCAACCTGAGACTGTACCAGAGCTGCGTTCTATCTACGCTCCTGTATGGATCTGAATGTTGGAGGATGATGGACGCAGATCTCGCCAAACTTCGATCCTTCCACACCACCTGTCTTCAAAGAATCCTCCTTATCTTTTGGCAGCAGAAGATCTCCAACAAAAACCTGTTACGGAGATGCAAGCATGAGGACTTGTGCAGCATCATTACAAAAAGCAGATGGAAGTGGATAGGGCATTTGTTGAGAAAAGACAACCAGTCAATCACAAGAACAGCACTGCACTGGACCCCAGATGAAAAAAGGAAGACCAAGAGTGAAATGGAGGAGGACAGTGGAGAATAAGATGAAGGCCATGCGGCACTCTTGGGCTTGATTGAATATGTTGACTCGGGACAGCCAGAGGTGGAGGAGCTTTGTTGCTGCCCTACACGCCACTGGGTTTAATGGATAATGATGATGTACGTCGTGTCCAGTCACTTTGATAAACCTTACCCTCTACCAATGAATCAGGCACTTCATATGAAATCACACATGATTTCTGCACTTTGTTTTATTCACCAATAGATTGCGTTGACAAAAATGCTATCTGTCACAGAAAATCTCATTTTCATTTTCCACAACATTTAGCCCAGTTGTTGGCAATCAATCCCACTACTATACTGGATTTCATACATTGAAAAACGCAGTGCGAAAGTCTCACGAGTAAGGATCCCGAACATTAAAGAGGATTTAGCTTAAAGATACTGCCTCCTTACAAGGTTGTATTTGATCCATTCATTACCTTTGATACGTCCTACGACCATGGGAAATCGAGCGTCTCCAGGTTACTTTATTAAGACAACCCCGCTTGATTCATTCACCCAAAAGGCGAAGAGCTACCATGAATGCCTAACATCATTTTCTAATTCGTAAGCATTTTCTTCACCGTTTTGGCGAATTTGCAATAATAATTCCGTCTTTCATGCTTCATCGTATACTTGTGCTATTTTAATCAATACAAGCCAATGGGCATTCGTAGGGGTCAGCGGTGATTGCGCTTCGTTTTGTGGTCTTTTTACAGGGTTGGCGTCTAAGACTGCGTTTACGCGGGACCGGCCGAATATTTGACCGGCCAAATATTTGCTCAGTTAGCGCACCGACCACAAAGAAGGCCACTTAGGTGTTGCGTTTACATGGGGCTGGTCACCTCAAGCAATCAAGGTCCTGCCATGAACAGTGAAAGAAATTAAATGCCGCGAAAAATCACCATAAAACAAATGGTACACACTCATACGATTTGTTAGCATCTATTTTCGAGTAGAATGGATTAGAACGTTTCCACAGTTCACTAAATGGCTTCAAAAGAAAACGATAATGAAAAGAATTTCGTTTGGTGCGAAGATAAAACATGGTTGCTGTTAAGCATTGTAATGGATTACAAAGCAAACAAATCTGCACAAGGCCTAGACTAGGAGACAGTAAAAAGCAGGTAAGAGGACATCACTGAAAGATTTTGTCCTCTTTGCCACGAATCGCAGCCTTCTTTACGGTAGTGTGCAAATATTTGGCCGGCCAAAACCGTTTACATGGAGCCGACCAAATATTTGACCGGCCGAGTTGACAAAAAGTACGCTTTCCTAGGCGGCCAAAGACTTGCACGCCTAGGCGACCTAATTTGAGGTAACGCAAAGCCAAAGTGACCAAATATTTGGCCGGCCCAATGTAAACGCAGCCTAAGTCGTACATACAAGACGCAATTACTTGACTTGATTGTTCAATGGCCCGAGGTGACAGAAATGCTATCTGTCACATTAAATTACAATTTCATTTTCAACCTCGTGTGTCGGTCTTTGTGTGAATCAATCGGACGTCTATACTGGCTTGCATACATGCATCAACTCTGTCCGAAAAATACCCTAGTAGCGACCCAGGGCATTAAAGGTGATGTAGGTTAAAGATATATCCACTTTACAAAGTTGTATTCTATATCTATGGTAACTTTGCTATGTTCTACGGCCATGTGCATACCAGGTATTTTCTACGTTAAATTATAAAAGACAACATCGCTTAATTTATGCACTCAAAAACTGCGGTGACATGAATGTATAACACCACGTTCTAATTCCTATGCATTTTCTTCACACTGCAGCCGACTTTGCAAGAATGAATGCGTTTTTCATGCTTGTTCCTATACATTTGTATACGCTCTGTCCAGAAGAGACCCTCGGCATTCAAGAGGATTTAGTTTATAGCTATCGCGACTTTATAAAGTCATATTATATAGTTTATAGATATATTCATTACATTTGATAAGTCCTTCGACCATGGGGAAACCAAGCACTTGCAGGTTAATTCAGAAAAGAGAAACCCGCTTAATTTTTGCTTCGAAAAATTAGACATGAAGGCTTAACATCGAGTTCCAGTTCCTATACATTTTTTCTTCATCCTACGATGGATTTGCAAGAATGAATGCGTTTTTCATACTGGAACCTTATAGTATATTTTTATCTAGTTTATTCGAGACAAATCGGTGTGGCATCCTTAGGCATCGGCGATGATCACGCTTCATTTTGTGGTCTTTCTACAGAGTTGGTATGTAAGTCATCTGCAGTCCCTTTGATAAACTAAACCCTCCTTTGACAAGCCAGTCACTTCATGTAAAGTCATAAAAGACTCCCGCACTTTATTTTATTAACCATTGGACTTCTGTGACAGAATTGCTATCTGTCACATTAAATTACATTCTGGCTTTATACATTGGTCAACGCTGTCCGAAAGATGCTCATGTAGCGAGCCTGAAAATTAAAGAGAGTTGAGTTTAAGTCGATCACAACTTTATAAAGTTAGAGAAGAGCCTTCTCCATGTCTTTTGATATGCCCTGCTACCTTGGGCAAACGTGCATTCTTTTCGTGAGGATTCTCTGCCCGAAAGATAATATGTATGATTTTCTATGGATAAGTTTTTATACCAGCTTCGATACCGAGAGCGATCCTATGCTAATTATACCCGAATATCATCCCTGGCATTAAACAAGATTCGCGTTCTTTCTCTTTAAAACCTTTTCATCTGGCTCATTTGCAATCTTTCTACCGTCTTCAATAAATCAGACATGTCTAGGCTGATTCAAACGAGACCAGTCCCCATGCACATTGACTAGGAAGTATTGTCGTTCCTAAGTTTCCGTAAAGCCGAGAGAGTCACACACAGACAAACACACACTTTCCGTTTGTACAAAAGTATTGGCAGTGGCATTAATGTTTTGCCTCGCAGTTTATTTTGTGTTTGTTCTCTACTTCGTATGGACGATTTTGTGTCAAGAAATCCATTATCCATACTTGCAAACTTTGAGCAATTCCGTCTGAAACATACCCGAGTAGCACCCCTTGGCAGAAATAAACGATGATTAAGCCTAATATTATCGCCACTTTATGTAATTGAGATGTAAGTAACCACTACGTTGGGGCCCGAACCTCCTTTCCTGCCTCGTAGCACTGTAGCTTCTGCACAGCAGCACATATGTATCGTATCGATGGCACACGTGATTACATTCACATACAGTAATTTTTAAGATGTATATCAGTAATTCTACACAAGCAACAGCATCAAGTTACTTTTATAAGTACAAATCCTTTTTAGGGGTGTCATACCGACAATCTGGAGTCTGTCAATCAGCAAGTAGAACAATAATTCGCAAACTTTTCAGATTAGATTCATTGTCGTTGCCTAACGTCGCTATTTTTGATAGGGGCACAGCTAGAAATAAATAGTGGCCCCAACACAAATTGAGGCACTGCCCGGATTTGACTGTTTGAAGGGTTGGACAATGGCGCCGCAAAAAGACTCGGAGATGGAGCGGAAAGCAGATTTGAACATATTCTCAACATAATCGAGTGTCATCCCCCGGCCTTAAAGATGATTAAAATTCAGGTTATCGATTGTCGAGAAATTCGACATCAGACATATTTAGAGCCTTTCTAATTAGTCTTATCGTGACAGACAAGTACTTTCGGGTTCTTAATACAAGGAGGTCTTTAAGTGAGTTAAGTATGATTAAATTAAACTCACCAATCCTATATTGAAGAAATACGACACAGGATAAATCACACGTACCACACGACTTTAAACACGAACATTAGGAAAATTCATTTTCTTGGCAAGTAAGCTAGTAGGGTCAAAGGTTTTATGTCCCAAGTAGATGTTACTTGCGTCAATTTGAATAGTGTCACTACAGTCGTAATAATTCAGGGGCGGTAGGTGGGTTGGAACTTTTTAAAACTATTATATGGGGGAGGTGGGTAGAACTTTTTTATACTGTTGAATGGGGGAGGGAGGGGAATTAACCTGGGTTGGGAAATCTTCCTAATTATCATACTTGACATCTTTTAACTCTGAATAAAACTCGCGAACTGGTTTAGCTGCATGTCCTTTGCGACATGTTTTATTTGCGTGCTTTACCTTCTTTTTGTTGTAACTCACCTGTTGTAGCTGCAGGTACTTTACATCTGAGCATCATATTCCAACTTAAATTTCGCTCCCTACTGTCCCACCACATCTTTTTCTTTTAAAGTATACTCCCCTCTTTCAGTACATGAAAACTTCGACCACCCATGATAACGTTTCTTGTGTAACTATTTACAACTAAAAAAGAACATCTAAGTTGCGAATGCAATGTCATGGTATCTTTTTGAATCAACAAAACGTAAAAATTGTTCTAACATATAAATCACATGGGGCCTTTGCCACTTCGATTGACTACAGTTAATAAACAAAGGGGTCTTAATGTGGCTCGGGGGTGGAGAGAACTTAAAATTCTTAAGCTTCCCCCGGTATATTAACCCCCCGAGAGTAAGGTAAATGACACAAGACCACCGAACACTATGTTGTAGATCAACACTTTTGAGTGACCAGAATACCTCTTGTCACCAGTCCTTCTGATAAGATCTATTTTGATAGCTATGTTAGAAATTTCCTTGGTCAATGCATTATATGTCATTCGCTTACCGTGTTCATTCTATTCGTTTTTGTATCTGATAATTTGTTAATCAATTTTCTTTCTGTACTTTACCATGATCACATCAAAGTACGAGAGTAGCGAATTAAAATATGATTCGGATTCATGTTATTGTAAAATTTCCGTGACTCGTTTATAATCTTTCTGGTGAGCCCTGTCTTGATAGCAAAATTTCCAGGGTAATTCATACAAAAGTCCCGCATTTTATATTCTGCACCAACAAATTGCGTTGATATGCATGTATTGCTTCACATTTTGTGTTTATTTTCTACCTTGTATACCTGATAGTGTGTTTATTAATCTTTTTCCTGTACTCTCTTCCTTGCCACATCTGTCCTAGGAATACCTGTGTGCCACCCAGGGCATTCATTCATCCTATCGTCACTTTACGAAAATTGGTTCAAAGTTATTTCAAATCATTCTGATTAGTACTACATCGTAAGCTAGGTTAGATTCTACCAGGGTAAATCGTACATGACAACCGTACCTTATCTCATGCACCAACAGCCCCTACCATGCAATTAATGCCTCCGTGTCCCACTTGAATTCGCATTTATTTTTCTCTCAGATGACTGATTTCGTTAAAATCAATCTCTTTTGCATGCTAGCTGTCAAGTATTGGCTGTTACTTCCTAAATGTACCCGATTAATAATTCTGGGCATTAAAAGATGATAAAGATTCATATTATCGCCTATTGAAAATTTGATAAACATGACTCATTTTCAAGCTTTCGGCCCTGTATCACACTTCATTTCCTATTAATTCTCTATCTCATATACTTGATATTTTCCCTTTGTCCATACAGACATTCACACCATGAACACATCTTTGTTAAACACTCCGTCGTACCACCCTTGGCATTAAAAATGATTTTTTTTTTGTTATCCATACTTTATAGTGTTAAGATCTAACTCATTTCCAGACTTTGTGATGAATCTTACTTGGTTCATTAGATTAATTATTTCCAAGGTAAATTTAACAGGACGTCTGCGCTTAACATCGATGTCTTGACATAATACTCTGATCTGAAGAACATTCTAGGCATCCCACATTGAAGTCACCCTCTGAATCGTATGTAGAATGTTATTTTAAGAAAGCTCTTTTTAATATCCAGAAAACATTACCCCCAAGCGAGGGTACCCTATACTTAGGATAATGGTGCTATCTGTTCTGTATAAAGTTTTAATCGAAAAAGTGTATGATAGAAGAAAAATAGGTATATGCCAAATAATATACCAAATAAATCCTGATTCCTAGTAAACAAATCGATGAAAATGTATCCTAGATTGAAACAAAACAAACTAGTGTAATACCATAATAGTCTGCTAATCGAGCTTGTACATTGCCATGGACCATCGGATATTCTTATTTCTTTATTAAACTCAATACCAACATTTTATTACTGGATATTCTTCACTGCTGCTACAATTACGCCGCTAGCAGTTTTTTAGTTGCTCTGTAAATCATAATTTCATTTCATTGGTGTTCTCTTGCATTAGAGATCAAAAATAATATTACAGCATTTCAAGAATCCAACAAAGTATTGGAACAAATGGCGTGCCCCCACAAAGGATTTTTACTTGGATTTTAAACTCTTTGAACGCACCCTTTCTATTTGCTAATCAACTTCTAGCTCATTAGTTGTGAGACGATGTACTTATAAAAACAAGTAATTTTTAAGATGGCGCAGCTTAACAGACATTGCATTGTAGTGTTGTCATGTGGAAGCTGTTTTCAAACTGTGTGTTTTTCATTATAAATATTATCTCTATTCTTTGTCACTTTTTATAGACTCAAGGCATAAATGAATCACTTTAATGGCGACATAATCACACGCATTGGATACAATATGCCATCTGAGAATCAGTATTCATGGGATCGTCTAAACAGAATGATAAATAACAACTGCGGAGTAATAACGATAACATTAACTTGATGAGAAGGCCTTTTTGTCAGGTAAGGGTGGTTATTGATATACACTATTGATTGTCTCTGGCGTAGTCATCTCTTCAGTGTCTTTTTCGCTTCTTTTTGCATTTCCATTGTGGTTTTACTTACCATACGTGACTATGCCTCCAAATATAAGAAAGATTGATATATTATTATCTATGATTATACATACAGTATAGTAAAAACATGTGTGATGTAATCTGTGATACG
>JANTCA010041892.1:8389-19433 GCA_024741275.1 Chironex yamaguchii
GACAAAAATGACCAGTCTTCAAGAGTGATTGCCAATTCTTGACAAAAAATATTGAGCGAGGCCTGATGAAATGAAGAAAACAAAAAGTAACACTTTTATTTCAGTATGGTCCTTTATTCTGGCACTATGACCACCAAAATATACTTGCAGACGAACGAAGCACAAGAGTTGATTACCTGCCATCTGGGCTAAATGACACAGATATCACTGCCTCGGCATGACCTGAAAATGGAAAGAGAGCCATCATGACATATATTTACATCCTTTGAACATCTCGCTCAAATTATACCATTATACCAAACTACATATTACTGCATTGGTCTCTAAAGAATACATAGTTTGGATTTAGATCAATGAGTGTGAGTGTTACAAAACTCTCATTAGTCAAGATTTACTGTCATTAGAAACAAAATATCATGTATCATGAAACTACATAT
This sequence comes from Chironex yamaguchii, assembly GCA_024741275.1. Taxonomy (NCBI): domain Eukaryota; kingdom Metazoa; phylum Cnidaria; class Cubozoa; order Chirodropida; family Chirodropidae; genus Chironex; species Chironex yamaguchii. Next base: position 8,827 of record JANTCA010041892.1, read on the forward strand.
TGCTAAAAAAGCACTTGAACAAAACGAAATCATAGATTAGGAAGTGCAGCTAATAAATGAACTAGTCAACTTAACTTGCTTAGGGGGCTTCAGAAAAAAAGTGACCAACTACTAGACATTAAGGAGGCCAATGAGCTATGCGCCCTGTCCCAATCTGCATTTTCCTGGTTATTAACTGAAAACATGGGTATCAATGGTAAGTTCACACATGCACAATAACAGAATAATATTAAAGGCTGAAATATACCTGGAATTGTACTAGTGCATCTTGTCACAGCTCTGACCTTGAATACAGCTTGTGGCTGATACACAATTTCAACCACCTTCTCTGTTTGTACGTTCTCCTTTTCCAAGAGGCTTCCTAAAGTATCCAACAATTCCTTTTCATTTACATAAAATGTATATGGCACTGGTTCATCCTACAAAATAAACAGAGATACTCAAAATCAAATGAAACGGTTGCTTCTTAGAAACTTAGATGTATGGACAAAAACCTGTGTGAGGTGCTTGAATCAAAATTGCTTGATGATTACATGTTTGCACTTTACAACATTCAAAAACTCACCACCATTTGACTTTCTCTACGTTATAATTAATTGTGTTATCTTATCACCAATTTCCTTTTTTAGTCTCATTATTATCAATTGTGATGAACTTTTTTACCAACAAAACACTATTAAAATTTGAATTAGAACATATGGCATGTTTCAGTGACTGGAGAAAATTGATGGGGGTCTCATTTCCTTTTACCAAAACAAGAGACAAACTAGTACAATGAAGTTAGCAAACAGTCTGACCAAGACATCAGTCTGACCAATAATTGAGTACTCTTGTTGAACAATTGAAAATCAATAACACAGTTTGCATTTCAAAAGGAGTTTCTCAGGAGGATTGATATCACTTTCTAGGAAGAACATTGTTTACTGGGTGCATGATAAATCACCCCCAGGCTATATTGTTGCATGTCCTGCAGGCCCTAATATAAGCAGGGACTATGCTAGCTCTTTTCTATAGTTATACATGACCATCGTGTTTGCATTTACACTTTTTGCTATTGTTGTTCCGATATAATACAGTCACATAGGCATCAAGTAGCAAGGGAATCAACAACATGGTCTCGGATCTGGCTCAGTTGTGACATGATTGAAAAGCAAAAAACCTGCACATCTTAACAGTGACAATTATAATGTACATTACAAGAGTTTGCCTAGAAGGATCAAATAAATATGTTACTCTCCATTAGTTCCAAGAAAGATTGCTAGTATTTTGAATAAACATCTCTTTTGATGGAGGAAATGCTTCTTAGACCGGGTATTTCTATGGTTATTTGATCAGAATTTGTCATTGCGCTACTTCTTTAAAGCATCATAATACATATAATACCATTTGGATACACGAACTATTGCATACTGTGGTTTGACAAAATAAAATGATTGATCTTCAGCCTATCATTCTTATAAGCCAGTATATATCATTTTAATCACCGGTATATTTAGAGGTTTTACAACAAACTCTGATTTATTCAAGACACCACTAGGGCTCATTGTTAGAACAACAAGATCATAACACTGATAGAGAATGACATATCACGCTATACAAAACTCTAACAACATAAATACTAGTAATAAATAAACAGCTCAAAGCAATATATAACAATTGGGTAAGTTGACAAAGTTATATGTATAAACAATAAATAAAATAATCAAGGTAAAAAAATTAGAAATCTAGATAAAAAGGAGTGATACGAGAAATACTGCCACTAAAACCACACAGAGGAAAGGGATGCAATTGCAAGCACACATCCTGGCACATACCTATAGCTTGCCAGGTGTGCAGAAAACTGCATGCCTTGATTTATCTAAAATGGAAGCTGTTGCTATGTGACACCACATGCCTCTATGGCCTACAGATTGTGCCTTCAGCATAAATTGAGAGATTATTGAGTTTGTTTAAGTTCTAAAATGCAGATTATAGATTTTGTTTAAGTTTGTTGTTGGGTTTGTCAAGTCTGAGATTAAATCTGTCAACTTTCCTATGCTCTGTCAAGCTGTTGTGTTTGTCAAGCTTCAGTAAGTCTACAAAGTTTGCCATAGCTTTATTTCACTTTTCAAGTTTGTTGGGTTTGATGAGTTTTACTTAAGTCTGTCAAGTTTGCCGTGTTTTGTTGCGTTGTTAGATGGTGTTGTCATTAGCATTTGTTTGGATGAGGTTGCACAATCTTTTGCTTTTCCTAACTTGATAAGGATTTCACATGCCCCACACCAGACAGAGTTGCAATAGATTGCTTGATTTTGGAGCTGCCAAGTAATACAGATGGTTCCTCTTCAACAGCCAAGCAACCAAGAACTTATCAGAAAGGATCTTATGTGGTTGGACTTTGTACAGACTGACCACTGATTGGACAAATGGATGAACTAAATGTAACCATAGAGTATTTGATTTTATATACGTGATATTATCAATAACATTCTTAGATATACATGGGACAATGATGGCTGGTTGGCTTGAGATGTCGATAGCTTTACTCATGTTTTTGGTAGATTTCAACAGTTATTGGTTGCAAGTTTTTGCTACTAAGTACTAAACGTGCAATATGCTGGTACTGAATGACAGCAAAAATTCTGAGTATTGTAAAGCAATGTGGATAACCAAGTCCATCTGACGTATTTCATGCAATAGTTAGCACTCCTACTATAACCTTCCCACAAAACCCTGAATAACAAAATATTATAGATTGACACTTACATTTTTCAATGCAGCATTGCATATCAGTTGCAGTTTTTCTGGATCAACATCAAGAGGAAGATCAAACGGTGACCCTGTTTTTTCTCCAGTTTCACTCTTTAGCTGTGCTAGGATCCTCTGCCCAGAGCTTTAAACCATAAGAAAATATGAAAGGAAGTACAAAATGAATAACAGTACCACAATAAACATTCCCCCAGTAAACAAATAATCAATTGTACTATCTAATGCAAATAAGACCATTAATGCATAAACAATGACTAAGAGAGTTAACCTTCTAACAAGTCTTCTCTCCATCTTAAAGTTTATATATGAAATCTTGGTAGTATACAGTTGATATCATTTCACTATATAATATGGAACTAACACGGAAAAATAAATTACCTGTCATATTGTCATACATCTTAAAAGAAAGAAGATAGGATTTAGGTCTCAGCAATCAAGATGGCATTTCATGGATAATCTGATACCATTTTCCACTGAAGTCAATTTGAGATGTAATGCATAATATAGTAAGGTTCAAGATGTCTAAGAAATATGCTGTATGCATCCCGGTGCATATATATCATCACACCAAGACAGGCAAAATTCACCTTTGAGAAACAATGTCACCCTAGCTAGAAGATCAGAACATTCTGTCTGGAAAGCAGGAGGTTGTAGGTTTACTGCACACAAATCCAAAGCACAAGATTCATTGGGTCACAAACCTGTGACATTCGTTACACCAGGAAGAGCATGCAGTGATCAAATTCAAAACTCATTAATATTTTCTGCACAACATAGAAGAGAAAACAAATTTCCCTCACATGGTTTAACACTTCCAATCATGTCATGAACCATGGTGGGATGCTACCTCTTCCTATAACTAAAGGACTCGAGGATAAACATAGGGCTCTACCAAGATGATGGACTAGCCATTTCAAATGCAGCAGCAAGAGACACAGAAAATAAAAAGAAAGAAGTATGCCATATCTTCCATGAAAATGAACTATATATTACAACTGAGGCCAACAAATGGACTGTCAAATTCTTAGACATAACACTTAACCTAGACAAAACACCTACCAACTGTTTACGAAACCTGACAAAACTCTACAATGCATAAGCCAACAGAGCAGCCAACCAGAATCACTAGAAAGAACATACCTCCAGGTATCAACAAACGACTTTCATCCCTTTCATCTAACAAAACATTATTTGATTAAACTACTTCTCCATACCAAAAAAAGCACTTGACGAAGGTAGATACCAATACATCTGCAAAAATCTGCAATCTGAGTATTTCAAAGGTATGTACTATATTGTCATTCATTATAAGTTTCCAATTCCTCTGACCTCCAGTATGAACTATGTCTTTGCCTACAACATGCCCAGAAAGAATTTTCTGGGCATGTTGTAGGTTAGCTCTAGTGGTTTTTGAAAGTCCAAGGTACTCAGAGTTGAGGTCTCCACATCAATTGACTTTAAACTTACTTCCATATCACTTTTGTGTTTCTCATTTGTCTGCTGTACCTTTTGACATTTCCCTGCAAATTTCATACTGCTTCTGATGACTTATTCTTCATTGTTTTCTCACCCTAGTCACTGCCCAATATATGATCCTATCTGTCTTCTCATAAAGGCTTTCCAAGTATTCAAAAATGTTATTTTTGTTTGCCCAAATCTTTACCGTTAGGTAATCAATTGAAGCATTTTTTGTGTCTTGCTTTAAAGTACTGAACATCCCCATTACCTCTTCTATATCTATGTTATGAGTTCTTACTTAAGCAGCTTTTTTACAGCTCTGTGCTACTAAAATCTATGTCAAACTTCCTTTTGTAGTCAAAAATCATGAAAGGAAGGCAATTATCTAATTGATAAGTACTCAGATTACCTTAAGTAAACAAGGCAACAAGTTTGCCTATCTAAGCTAACTTAATTCAGGAGGGTCTCCCTATTTCAAAATAGTTCTAAATGAGTATGTAAAATGTCTAATTATCCACCCCCCCCTTGCCACACACACACACACACTGCACTGGTGATAATCAGTCAATCTTCCTACTTCTGCAGTCTAAAAACTTCTAAATAAGAACAACATTGTTGTTTCCAAAACTTTTTGGGACCCTAAATACTGGAGGGCCCTGGCTTCACTTTGGTCAGCCATTCCTTTAATCTACCACTGACTGTTTACATTGCTAAATTAAAAATATCTCTTCTATGTCAACCTGGTACCAGTAGCAGTTTATAAACTGAAATTTCATAAACAAAACCTGTTATTGTTTAACTTTGTAACTAGTCAACTTTGTAAAATGGAAAAATGATGGCAACAATAGACCTATAAGGAGAGGATACCATGTACAAAAATAGAAAGATTACACTAAATACAAAAAAAATATGTGACCTCATTAAATTAGTTAGTTGAAAATAACAGATCTTTATGCAAGTAATCCATTCAAGAGTATGATTAAAAATGGTACTGGCCAAATACATTAAACAAGAACATGTGAGAATAGGACTTGAAATTTTAACTGATCCTGCTTATCTTTTAACATGGAATATGGAGGACTTTTTGACATGGATGGATACATCTAAATTCAAGAAGCACATTATGGCAGGAGCAAACCTAAACCATACTTTGAGTGAGTTCCTGGTCAACAAATTGCAGGAGCTTTTTTCCACTCTGTGTCTACGTATGACAGCCTCCTGTTATTAAATATCAGAAAAACTTGCAAGGTGCATCGACAATCGGTATAGTGGGATAAAATGAAACATAATCTTGTTAGAACTACCATTAGAAGTATACCTAATATATCAATTTATACCATATATGAACTAAATGCAATTAAACACCTCAAAGGGATATATCTGTGTAAGCTGTACATAGATTTTCACATAAGACATGCATAAGTGTAAACATTACTTAAATCAGAACATAAATGATTTATTTTTGTTAGTTTCACATAAAAATATCAACAGGAATGGGAAGATGACATACATGCATGGTACAAGCATAACATGAAGCCTTGAAGATAAGGTCACAGGAAAAAATAAAGTCAAAATTAAAATACGAATAATCTACTAGGGTTAACTGAGTTCTGAAACTGACTGTGGTTTCACATAAATTCAATGATTTCTTTCTGCACGGTGCATGGATGCCATTGTTAAGTTCGTTTTTCAGCCAAGACGATTTCACCCTATTTCTGTCCATCATAATCAATTACTTTTTGTTTCCAAAATAAATGATCACTAAGTTATGTGTTATGTCCTTTTCCAAATTGCAAGAAAAATACTAACATTTCATGGTAGCATTTCTGAGGACATTAACGGGTTGATTATCTATCTGCTTATAAGACTTTTTTCACTTTGAATCATGTCCATCATTGATGGGTCATAAACGACGGAAGCCTACAGCAATTTTGGAGATCTGTACTTTCGGTTGTTAATGAGTAGGGGTAAGTGATTACTATTGTTGTTAATCCGTAAGCAAAAGAGTATAAGAGGATCTTCTTGTTTTTTTGTTTACTTATGGTAATCAGACTATCTGTCAATTACGTCAATGCCATCCTTTCGATATTTTTGGCCGAATATTCATTGAGCCTAGTTTCATGCTACGAGCACCGGCATCCCTCTACATTGGATGGTACCAACCACTTAGTCTCACAGGATTGGGTACACAGTTACAGTAATACTAGATAGGGTTTAACCGACAAATTTCTGTCCTTACCTTGACATCTTGCTCACCGCAGATTTGCAATAATAATCATTGCTTGTAACGAATACAATCAACGCACATGGTTCCTTATCCCATATTAAAGTAACATGAGACTTTTCGTACATCCATTGAGTAGTTTACTTCCTCTAGTCTCGCTCTCGCTTCTATCAAACTTAGTAATGAGGCATAAGCAGGGGCATAAGAAAAGCTTTTGTTATACCTCACCTCGCCTCGTCTTTAGGTGACGTATAACAAAAGGTTTTCTTATGCCTCATTGCTTTAGTCGAGCTCTCGCACGAACCGCTTCAGGAAGATTCCTCCACTTCAGCCAGTCACGCATCGCAGTTTGAATTTCCGTCACCTCCGCTAGATTTGTGTCTGTCTTCAGGTTGTCGATGTAATTGACAGTAGGCCTACCTCGGCTTGCTCTCCCTTTTGTTGGCTGCCAGAAGACGAGCTGTGATGCAATTTCATCCTCTGGTTGCCTAAAGCAGTACCCTGCAAAACGCATCCTGCGTTGCCTGGAGTTTTCGGACACATGTGGTAAGTCTTGGTACAGCTCAGCATTGGTGAGCTTCTGCTTCCAAGAGACGTTGAGTGCCATCCTTAGCATACGCGTGTAGCAGCCATTCAGTTTTTTCTCAGGAACTTTTGTCAGTGTCCATGTTTCACTTCCCAACAGCAGGACAGATTCTACTGTTACTGTGAATAGACTTATCTTGATTGACCGTGATAGTGTTGAGGTCCATATCCTTTCCAGCTTATTACATGCACTCAAAGCAAGTATTGAAATCTTTCTCACTACTCTGTGTCCAAGAGCCCAAGTAAATTTTGAACTACTTTTATCAAGTGGCCAATCTTTGTGTAGATATTTACAGGAAATTCTTGGTTTATGCCATCAGGTCAATTTTCTTTTCATTTATTGGAAGACCCACTTTAGCACCTTCTGATTCAACGTGGGTCAAGAACTGATGGGCATGCCATATTCCTTCACTCAGCAATACATTGTCATCTGCAAAGTCTGTGAGAGGGCCTCCTTTGGCACCTCCTTCTCTCAAGCTCAAAACCTAACTCTGATTCACGACCCTGGATTGTTTGGCGCATGACATAGTCAAGGACTATTGCGAAAAGAAAGGGCGCAAGAGTATCACCCTGTAGCACACCGGATATAATTTCGAATAACTCTGTTTCACTATCAGGTGAGACAATTTTAGTGCCGGTATTCTCGCACAACTTGCTGATAACATTGACTAGTGCGTCTGACACTCCATAAGATCGGAGAATCTGCATCATCTTTCCTCGGGGAATACTGTAAAATACCCTTCGAAAGTCTACAAAGGTGATGATTGCTTTGACGTTATTTTACTTTAACCCTTCAATTAAAGGCCGCAAGTATACCTCATTGGAGTTACGAATTTAGATAGTACTAATTAAATTAGCGGTTTGGTTCCTGTAAATAACATAGGTATCCAGATACCACAGCGTTGTTAGGGGGATAATAAAATGCTAATTAATGGACATAACTGACGTTTTTGAGTTCCGGGGGCAGCAGCTCGAATTTTGAGGGATACTCAAGTCCCTGATAACATAAATACATTGCAGTTCAGTTTCTAAGGACTTCCATTTGGCATACCACTGAAATAAGCGCTTAAAACAGAAATTGTCAAACGCGAGGTCGGGCCTTAGTTACCAGGTATTTTTCTTCGGTAATTGAGGTCAACTTGTAAACTTTGATATCAATTTTTGTGGAATTATTAGCAAACATGTTGTTAGTCGTATCTATAACACTGTAGTCCACAGAATACCTGCAGGGTTACTAAAGTTCCTTAATGGTGAGTAGTTAGTATACGTGAGCTAGATGGAGAACTTCAACAACTAGGCTGTGATAAACAAATTCCAGTAGCATATCCTCTAACCAAGAAATCTTACCAAATTCCTGGAAAGCAACTGCTTATATACATTTGAGAGGTCCACCTAGAAGCCAATAGACTCTCCAAAACAGTATAAAATGCTATAGAACACAGTAGAACATTCTAGAAGCCTTTAGAACAAAACAAAATCAAATGGAACTTTCTAGAAGCTTAATGTAAATATTACATCGGTGTTGTTCCTGCAGCAAAGGAAGGTTTCTAGAAGATACTTAGCATATACATTACTATCTAGAAGGTCCTAGTCGTACATTTTCCTGCAGGTTCTAGACGTCCATAACGAGCACAATGCCGCAAATTTGCAAGGTGCATTGCAATTTCCGTATTGTAACACTAGGTCCTGAGGCTTGATGAGTTGCTTTTTCTGATTTTGGTACAGTATAGAGACTGCAGTGGATGTCATGTTTGGAAAGTGTTCATCTTTCTTCGCTTCTGACTTCAACATAATGGAAGGTGATCTATTTCAATGGTTCTTGCTTGTTCTCTGGTCCTGGTCTCCTTTGATTATGTAAGGCCTGCCTGATGTTATTCTTGCCTAAACTTCTGTGATAGTTTTAAGGGGGGGCAGGGGGTCGTGACCCCAGGCCCCGCGTTTTTCGTAGCCGAAGGGGGCACCTCACATTAGAAAAAGTAATTAGAATTCGAAAGACTTTTTTACTTTAAGTAGAAGAAGGAAACAAGAAGGAAAGGAATCAACACTTTTTAATCAGCAATTTTAGAAAATTGAACGATATCACAGGAAAACACAATACACCCGTGTTTTTTTATTTTTACGCGGTTCTCTTCAAAAACGATAATGTTTTAAGTTCGTATTTGCAGAAAGCAGACACTTGTTTCGGTCAAATGCCTTTTTCCTGTACAGCTCATAAAATGTTAAGAAAACTGACACACTACCTAATTAATCAACTTTTATTTGCATAATCTAATAAACAGGGTGTCTGTTTCCACATCCTGATCACACTTTAAAGGAGACAGGGACATCCCAACACTTACCATTTAGAGGTGACAAGTGATGAATCATAGCCAATGATCCATCACTTGCTGCACGATTCTCCTGCAACTCCGAAGTCCAGTATCTGAATTTTATGTATTGCTTATATACTGTGATCGATAACTTTTCAAACATTTCAAGGAAAATCATAGTCAGATTAATACTGAATTACTTGAGATATTCGATGAGGCAGGATAGGTTGGCGTATTTGGCTTTTCTTCAATAGAAATTCAGTTAATTAGGAGCATTGATTTCTCCTCCGTAATTGCATCTTTTGCAGAAGACAAAACAGGACGCTAAAGCTTTTGAATTTAGAAGTGAATCTTTCTTATTGTGACTTACTTAATTTCAGTGACAGAGCATTTCTATGTAAAACATATTGTTTTCGACAAAAAATTCTGCTAGCTGATAATGGCCAATCCACTTTAAATAGGAAGGTATTAAAACATGGCCAAAGAAAATTTGAAGAATAATCCTGGTTAAAAAAATTTCAAACAGGAGCCACGCAGTCCCTAAAACCGCCACTGCTACACATTCAATTTAGTACATAGGTTATTGTTACTTTTTGTTGCAAGTTTATATACTCTAAAACAATGCTCTGCTTTCCTAAGGAGAATAAATATGTCACTGCGTCTTGTGGACGTTGGAACAGTGAAGTCATTGTAAAGGTTCTGTTTGGTATGATTTGCATGAAAATCATATCTTACTATCTGTACTTCATGTTCATTGCTCTTTAGCTGAATAGAACCATGCAATCTATAAGACGGGGCGTTGCCATGAATTTAAGCTATATGCGTTTGTGTGTGTTGAGAGGCATTCCCTTGCCCCTCCTCAGCCTTTATGGCACTGTCAAGACGATGGTCAATCATCGGTTGTCAAATATATGTTTCCATACCATTATCATAACTTACAGATGTTATTAGAGATCATTCTGAACAAGCCATGTTCCTTATCATATCTTCCGTAATTTAATATAAAAAGATAAGAAGAGTAAAAACTGATTATCATCTACCCGTACACTTCGGTCTACGGTTCATCTATCATCATTATCATTAACAGCAGCATCCAAGTCTTGTAGGATTACCTTGGTTCACTACATAGAAATAATAGGCTAGAATGAACGCTGTTGTACCGAGCCTACATTTCAAACGGGCCAAAACTGGAGATAAACATAGCGGATGTGGCAAGGCAAAAGAGTAACGTTGGTCACGTTACCCCAAAAATATAAGGTCACACCAAAATCTCAACCCAGCCC
>JANTCA010041903.1:3936-19433 GCA_024741275.1 Chironex yamaguchii
TTGGATTCTTATCCTTTTGGATTCTTATCTTTATGGATTCTTATCCTTTTGGATTCTTATCCTTTTGGATTCTTATCCTTTTTGATTCTTATCTTTATGGATTCTTATCCTTTTGGATTCTTATCTTTATGGATTCTTATCCTTTTTGATTCTTAGACTTCTGAATGTGCAGTTTTTCGTATCTATACTCATCTGGATGCTTGTTCGTTTAGATCCGTACTCTTTGAGATCAATGCTCATTTGGACTCGTATTGACTCGAATCTTTTCTTTTGAATCCTTGTGTTTTGGGATCCATACTCTTAAGAATCCGTACTCTATTCGAACCTATGCTCGTTTGGATTCGTACTGTTCTACCTCCTGATTTCCTAGAATATTTATTCGTTTGTACCCATACTCTTTCGAATCTACGTCCGTTTCGACCCAGACCTATTGGATTCAAAAATCTTTTGGATTCTAACTTATTTTAACCTTTGTTCCTTTGGATACTTATAACTTTAGATTCCTAGTCTTTTGGAGTCGTGTTTTTATCTTTGAGGCTTAGTGAATATTTTCAACCTGAAGAACTTAATTCTTCTATTTGATTAAACTGTTAAGGGAGGTAGATCTTGCGAGGTAATTATAGTCTGTTCTTATAAAGTTTTTACTCGTTTTCTAAAATTCTCCATTGCAGACATTCACTTAGCCTTATTCAAGATAAGCCGGTAAAAATTCAAGAAGAATTAAATCTGATTGCATCTTTGGCTTTGTTGGATGATTTTGGTATCAATCTGCTTCCTGTCCAAGGTACACTAGCTCTTACTTATCCTTGCTATATATTTGTGCTTACGTTTATATCAAACCAATTATAAGTATTTGCCAACTGTCAGTGATATCGTGCCTCAGCAGTGTACAATTTGGGGCTTCTCTAATAAGTGAGTGTCACAATGATATTTATATATTTGCCGCCTTCATTCAAGAAATTACCTAGAATGAAATTGCTTTGTGATTTTTAGTTAATTATGATTATTTCTTTAGTAGTCGAATGCTAACCGTTTTTTTATTCCTGATGTCTTACTCATTCCCTCTTTTATCGATTTCTGCCAATTTGTCAGTTTGTCACCAATTTGTCAGTTTGTCACCAATTGTTCAATTCTCTTTCCCGTCACCGTCGCCTTTAACGACCAAGATCATGAAAAATGGTACTTCAATTGATGTTATATTAACACTCTACTATTAAATGGATGCGTTATTTGTTACTCAATCGTAGTGCGTCTTCATGAGAATCCGTTGGATTTGGTTCAACAAGCTGCTCGCTCCAAACCATCGAGTTACAAAGATAAGGAAAAGGCAAGTCTTTATATTTAAAAATGTCCTATTATGAAACATCAGGTTTCTTTGATAAAGGTCTGTTTAGTGATCAATACAACGCGACTGGTGAAACGTTGACGAAGAGGGCATGAGAAAGTCGTTACTGCTTGCAGGTTAAAATTAACGACTAATAATAATTAAGTAATAGCCTGTAAACTCGTATTAAGTTTCAAGGTAATTTTTTCTGTGATTGTTCTTGATATACACAGGAAGACGTAGGTGTTTCAATTTATCTGAATTTCTTTGTAGAAAAGATGATGACAACGTTTTTGTCACAATAGTTGCCATTTGTATGTAGCATTTGTGTTGTATGTAAGTTTCTTTAGAATAACCAGGAGTATTAATTATAGAACTGTATGAAAGTTTAACTGCGTTTTAGAGTCAGACATCTCCGTTTCTCGGGAATTGTTGCCTTTCCTTTAAGTCGGTTAACTTTTCTTTCTGCGTTCTTGGCAATAGCCTGCTCAAAAGTAAATATTTATGTTGAGAACTTGTTAACAGCTCTTTCAAGGACGCAATTGGAAGACTCTTCGTGAAGCACCGTGCCAGCCAGGTTACGTCCCTTTTCCACTGCTGCATTGTGCACAGGGAGTTGCCAATTCTGTGACGTTGAGTTACTTTTTCCTCGTTAAAATGTCTTGCACATATTTTGAAATTTTCATCACTATAATATGATTTAGGTGATAAGTTTTACTTTGCATAGACCATGACGTTACTAATTGCCCTTTCCGTATCTTTATTTTCTGTTGGTCTTTGTCAATTTTGAACGCTCCAAAGTCTCTTTTCTTGGTGTAGGAACTGTTTGTGATAAATATTATTGAAATGAGAAATTTCCTGTCAGCACATTTAACATCTCAAAATTTCACTGGTCTCATGTGAATCCGAATCTTGAGACGTTTCCCCTCAGATCTCTCCTCTTACTTTCTACGCATGCTCTTGTGTTTTATACGTTATCACGATGCTGGTATTGTTAAAAGATCTTAACAACTGTGTGCAATGTAGTTTTTAGATTTATTGAATGATAATAGACTAAAGTCTCTTGGTTTTTTCCACCATGTATAGTTGCTTCGGCTTGGTCGACTTTTACAAATTCATGGTTCAAACGAGAAAGAGACAAAAGGCAAAGTACTTGTTGTTATTGCCGAATCATCTTTGGTAAAATCAGATTATGTATATGCGCAACTGATATGTGAAGAGATCATGTCTATGGCGTATGAGCCTGGTTGGTTAGTTTGCAGGTTAGTAACAAAAAAATGATATATCGCCTTATGTACAGTATTGCTGGAGAGTAATTAAATATTGCATTTTTTGAATTAAAGCATGTCAAGAATAAATGCTTGCCTGGAAAAACTGCAGCACGTATCACCGTATTTTTAACTGACTCGATGCATATTATTGGCACAATAAAATCGTTCCACATTCACGGCACGCCACCTAATCCACATTCGCTATATTTTGAATATAAATTATTATTTTTATTTTAGTCTTTGTTGTAAAATTTTGCTTTTGGATTCTGTCGTTACGCTGTGACAAGTATGTTGGAGCATTGAGATTTATGCCTTTTTCACTCTCCCCAAATGGACCCATATTACGATTTAAAGATGCTCCATTCATCTATAGCCATCTCCTAATACCAACCTCTGGAAATCACCTCAACGACCGGTGGCGAAAGCATACGGAAAAAGAGTAGTTTTTATGGTTTTGGTAGCTGTTTTAGGTTCCGTAAAATTTAAGTTGATAGTATCTATTGTTTGAAATCATCATCCTTACAGCCTCCCAAACCAGTCTTAAAGCCAGTAACAATAAAAATAGCCATTCAAATTTGTCGTAACTGTTTTGGTCTTTAACAGCTCAATCCATTACTTAGCACTACCTGATACCCCTAGCGCATTCCCTAATACTCTAAAAATGCCACTCGCAATTATGTGTCTGAGGAAATAGTTTTGGAGTTGTTGTAATACCGTTATCAAATGCATGTCTCTTATTCTTCTCATAGGCATCTTGGAGAGTCTGAAGACTACTTTAATTATTCCGCAAGGTATGTGCTACTGTGTTTACGTCCATCTCACTAATTTTATGGATTTATCCTTGCCTTTTCCTTTGTTAACGTCGTGATCCTAATGCTGTTTCCCACCGGAAAGTCTATCCAGCAGATAGCAGAGATGAGCTACGAGGAAGAAGAAGTGGAATTTTGTGGGTAATGTTACAGTTTAGGGAAGTTTCCAGAAATGAAAAAACGACAATGTAGAAATACGGAAATTTTAAGTAAAAGGGAGAGCAAATACAGTAGCTACGAGCAGTTAATAACTTGCCACATTCTAAAATTGTGATAACTTGATACGTTTTTATAACTACAGCTTGAAGCTTGCTTTGTACGTACTTGACCGGAACCGTTCTACTTCTACCATTTGGATCTGTGAGTTAAGGGACATCTTATGAAACTATAATTTTGAACGAAAACCCTATCCGAGCTAAAGCGTGTTCTGAAAATCCCCTAAACTAATATTATTTGTTATCAGCTTGATGTAGACCGTCATAGTGAGATTCCGTCTTGCGCCCCCTACCCAACTCACCCCCAAAAAACAAATCTCTCCAATGCTATTGAAGGAAAGGGTGATCATTTAAAAATGCCTTTATACTGCGCAAAGTAACTCTTGCCTCGCGCGTTAAAAATGAAAAAAAATTTAATAATGCTATTTAGAAATAAAAATTTACTATTTATTGTCATTTTCCTAGTACCAGGCACATACAATAAATTGTTTGTAACAGCACGCGATAAGCAATCTGCCACACCTTTCCAAAACTGGTTAGTTTTCTTGATTTCTTGACGAACGAGACAAAAGTCTTCACTGCACATTGTGAGTTTTCTTTAAATAAAGTGGCACGAGTATTACTTTCCCAGCAGCAAACCGATTGTGTGTGCCTAGTATTTTAATGGCACTTTAAATTCAGCCGTTTTTTAATCTTATGACGTAAACGTTTATGTATTTGAATATGTCAGTATGTAACTCACTCGGCGCGTTTTGGGTTTTTACGCAGGGCTATTCTGATTGATTTTGCATTGACGTATTGCAACCCAGAGGCAATAGAAACGCTTTTATTGAAGAGAAATTTGCTTGAGACACAGGTATGGTTGTACTTTGCAATAATTATGACCATATTTATCAGAATGAAATCGCTGTTTTGGTCTATTTTGTCAAGCATTAGGTTTTTCGGCACAGATAAGAACGCTGCCCTTCCTCGCTAGACTAATACTTTTGTTTACTTGTTCTTTAGATTATTTACAGCAAATTGTCCGAATATCACAGAGACGACGAGATGATTGATGAGGAAGATGGGGTATATTATTTCACTTCTGTTAATTAAAAATTATCATTGATTACGAAAGTGTGTAGAACGGTACCTGCTCGCTTTGTCACTGTTTTGCATGTGCACAAAACCCAGCCTTATCAGTGTTTTTACGGGCGCGTAGCATGCAGCCAGTTTGTAGATTTGTGTTGCCGTCCGTGGCGAATTCTCACCTGTAATGCCAAAGGATCTCCCCCAAACACTACTTTGATTAGATTTTCTTATCTTGAAAAAATTGCTTGTTACCAGGGTGAGAACACAGTGTACCTGCCGCGGTGGCGCTAGACACCATTTAGCGGGAGGAGGAGACCAAGAGTGGAGTAATGGAAAACGAAGGACCTTTTAAGACCCAGGCCCACTGCAGCTTTAGAAAACACCCTTTTGCAAAATAAAGTGTAACTGTTCGTTTGAAAGTTTCCTATTCTTTTAAGAATAAGATTAATGAGTCGAATTCTGTTGTGTTCAACTCCACTTAGTGTAGTATTTCACACTCTGGTGTGAAACATTGTCTCTTTCGTAGCAATCACAGTCAATCGTTGGAAGGACACAAGGACAAATTACCTCAACTACTAAAGCATTGTTTTCTGCTTCATTCTGGAAGAATACAGTCAGTTGGATTACTCTTGCGAAAGATAAATCTGATGAAGTTGATATTCGCAATCAAGATAGCTCTTCTTCTGTTGATGATTTCCAGAGACTTTGGCACCATTTTTATGATTCTGTTTACTCAGGTATTGCAGAGAGTCCTATCCAACAATCGGTAAGTGTTGACGTACATGAAAAAGGAAATAAAAAAATGCTAAATCTACTGTAATGTGAAATTTCCAACGATTTGGAAACTCACAATAATGGCGACAGTGAATAACAGCGGATGAATTTCTGTTCACGGAATATATGGAACAGCCTAACTTAGTATTAAATTTAATTAAGCCAAACCTTAAACTGTTCGCGTGTCGCGTTTTGTTGTTCTTGGTCGTACAAGGGGAAAGCAACCATTGACCTAATTGAAGCTATGAGGTCGTTATGTATCAACCGGAAGTATCATGATAGTCGAAGAATTTAAACATTGTTACCAAAATCAGTGTACAATGTAGATTACTTCTTGTGAGCTAAGTGAGTTTGTGATTTGAAAAGTTGCTAACTGCTTTTCTTCGTTTCGACAATCTATTGTTATATTTGCAGTTTAGAAAACATTTTATGTTTATATTATGAATAAGATTTATATTGACGTCTTAATATTTCATTATTACCTCCGCCTAAGAAGTAATAATGTTTTTGGCAGCGTTTGTTTGTTTGTTCGTCTGTCTGTTTGTTAACAAAGTAAATCAAAAAGTTATGGACGGATTTTAGCGAAATTTTCAGGATAGGTCAGAAATGGGCTAACTTAAAGATAATTAATTTTTGGTGGTGATCCGGATCACCATGTGGATCCAGGAATGAAACCGTCATCGTGCTAGTGAACGACAATCCAACAATCAACAAGAAGACAAAGAGATCCTACTCTTATCACTTAGGGATTCACAAGCAAAATACAAACCAAAAAAAGCCCTTTGCACCTTCGAAGGCGAGAATTTGTGTAATTAAATCAATTCTTTACACAAGCAATTTCAAGGGCCCCGTTAGCAACAGACTAGGAAACCATTGCAACTCTTGTTAATTGAATAATAATACTGACTTGGCGGAGGCTTGCGCTCTCGGCGTGTGTCTAGTTTAGCATATTTGTTACCTATTTTTAATTGCCAGGTTTCCCCCGGACAGTCCGTGCAGGAATTATCTCTTCCACCTTCCTCAAAGTTATATATTACATGGATGTTACTACGAAGTCAAAAACTTGCTGAATGTAGGACGGAAGGATCAGTGCTAGAGGCGTCATCCGAAGGTAAGGTATTGTATTCGACTCCATGGTGATTGAGATATCGGGGCCTTGTTCCTGCAGTATTGATTCATTATATATCGTTGGATTCACCTCTGATGGATTAAATATCTGAGAGCCCGGTCTTTTTAAGTAACAACGCGTCATGCATTCTCCAAACTATGGTATGGTGAAACTTTACAAACTTTTTAAGACTCAAACCTGCAGCGTTTGTAACATTGAAATATTTACCAATTAAACATCTGGATACAAGGTACGAGTACCGAGCCTTTCAACTAGTTAGCTCACAAATTAGGTCCCGCGTCTGCCGACGTACTTCTAATTGCTAGTTTACACAACTTGAAGATGACGTACCAGTCGAGATATCGAATCGAATACCGTGTCCTATAGTTTTTTTTGTTCGAGGGAGGGAAACATCATCGACGCACAAGGCACGCAGGTGGAATTTATATATTTCCTTTATTACATTTAAAGTTTTGTTTGATAAGACATACATGCGCAGGAATCTTTCAATGTCAAAGCAACAGGGGACTTCGATTAGTTTAATTAGTCTGCTTGGGAGCAGCCGTGCACCCTTGTTATAATAGAGATGTTTCTTCCATAGTGCGGGAACGTATTGACTTGGTTTAACCCTTTGTATCGTGTTGAGCTCATGAGCTTTAATTTGTTCTCACTGAAGATATGTACTATGTTCTATACTGAAATATATTTCCAGCATATGTTAGACTTTGGATGACAAGAATATTTAATGAAGGGGCAATGTAAAAGTGATAGTGAGCGTTGTAAGATTTTGTTGGTTTGATTTCCTATGTATTTCATCGTCATTTTTCTATCGGTGCGCAAGCTTTGCCATCAGATTTACGCAGTGTTACTTCGTTTTAATACAAACAACGTAATACTGTACTCTTTCCTTCTAGCCCTTGTTGAGCTTGCTGAACAGGAGCTGCAACATGATACAATGATGGCATTGGCTTACCTATTTTCATTGCAAGAGGTAGGTTCTGGTTTGAGTTATGTACTCTAAAATGTAATTTGTCTCAAATCCGTTTCAGCCAAAGAAAAAAAGAAGTAAAGAGCTTTGAGTGTTGCTGGCCTTTCACAATTCGACGCCATTTAAAAAATAAGGTTTAATCTTTATGATCCCTTTGAAGCTCCTCATCAGTGCAGGAGCTTATGCTACTTGTTCCTGGAATCCGAGCTTTCCCTTGAACGTATTCTTGCTCTGTTAGTATTCTGTAAAAGTTGCTTCTTAATGAAGTGTTAATTTTCTTGTTTAAATCTAATGTTAAGGTGACACTACACATTGACAAAGTTTGCATACCATTGGTCAACAGTAAATATGATGAGAGTAAATATTGTATTTACATCTAAGCTAATCAAGGACCAGATGGAGTACCTTGTGTGGACTGAAGATAAAGATCAAAGTCGAAATATCAAGCCATATATTTATATTTACTTATGTTTTTAATAGAGGCTCTTTTTTGAACCAAACCTTACGAGGAAGTCGTCTGTCATGCGGATGATTAGTCAGAAACAGAGATCCACTTACATAATTAGTTGAAATCGCTCTGTCATACATACGATGCGATACATATGGTCAAAACCAATCAGTCACTCACAGTGGTTGAAAACATACCATCATACATATGGTTCTTAAAAGCAAATGGTTGTTTTAAACTTTGTTTACATCTGTATTTATTTTTCAGGTGGAAGATGCTACTTCGCTTTTTGATAAATATTTCGGTAGTTCCTTGGTACTGCAGTTAGCAACGTATCTCTGTGCTTTACAACTCTGTGCCAAAACGCAGGATCACAAAAGACTGTCTAAGCTGTATTCAAAACCGGCTATTGATACAGTAAGAGAAGCACTGAAGACTCTGACTACGGACAGTGGAGATCTACTTCAATCTATAGAGTTTTTAATGATGGAGAAATATATGCTACAATTGTCCGAGGTTGTCCAGGCAAAGACTTTTATGGACATTGACAAAGGTGTGTGTTCATATACGTGTAATGGGGAATGATATTATGCGTAGAATAAATATTGTGTTCAAAATCACTCCTGTAAATTTTATTTATAGACAAGTCAGGTAGACAGAAGCGTATCCAGTGCGTACTATTTGAAATATGTGGACCTACTGAAGTAGAAGTTAGCTTCTGATCGATTCCTCTCGTTATTTTCGCGTGATCTCATGGTACTGTAGTAAAATGTACTCGTCTCTTGAAAAAAAGGTAGAGTAGAGTAATTGAACTGCGTGCTAGTACAAAGTGAAGACCTCAGAATGATATATTTATGTATGTTTGTTTGTTCAAAACACAATGAAAAACAGGGTGCTTTTCTGACACGCTGTGACAAGTGTTGTCGGTCGTCATATTGAGATAAGTTTTTCGAGAGCACAAAACTAACAAGTAATGACGATATTATAAATCAAGGATCATACAAAAGTCATGGTAATGTAGAACATTGTGCTGTTAATACTGGTATTTACTACTCAAACACCCCCCTTCCTCCACCCTCGAGGTAATCAATTAGTGCTTACTTTACACAATGCTGCAATTGTTGGAAATAGAATCCCTTTCAAAGGTCTCCGTAGTTCTTCTGATTTCCAAATGTTATTATGGTGTTAGCTTTTGTATTTGTTAATGGTTTATCTTATTCTTTTTTTAAGGAATTGATATCTACAGATTTACAACGGATAGTGATTACAAGAAAGAAACTATCCTTGGACTTGCGATGTAAGTTGTTAAACTTAGTGTTGTGTATGAATTAGTTCTGCTAGGAAATACCTTGTTATTTTTAGTTTTTTGCCTTATACCATTGTATACTTTATGATCTTAAGATGTTCGGGTATTCTTACTGTGTACGATATTATTACTTTTTTACCAGATGTTCACTGTTTCACGAAATTTAGGTTTTTATTTACGTTGGACTTAAAAGAAGGAACAGTCAGCGTTTGGGAGTCCGACATGGAGGCAACCATACGCTAATTGACACTGGTTCTTTTCCGGCGGAATACACTCTATTCGCAAATTTACGGTCTATCACAGTGCTGTAGTTGGAACTTTTCTGATAGTTTGAAACGCTTCCTGGAATAGTTCTCCATTTTGCGCCTGTCAAGATTAAGTCTTTACGACAGCGCAACACTGTAGAGGATGCTGCACTCCTACATTCTACGTGACATATTCTACTCCTCAAACATGTAACTATCGAGAAGATTATACTTTACTCAAGGTGTATTATTTTCGTTATTTGCATTACATTTTTGCAGGACTGTGGAGGAAAATGTCATCAAAATATCTCGGAATCTCGCGGAGAAGTATGCAATTCCAGTATGGGAAGTCGTGTGTGCACATATTGAATTCCTATTTACCGACAGCGGGTAAGTCTGCCATCTTAAACGTTTTAAATCTGTGCCATGAAGCCAATATTTATTTGTTTACTTGACTGCATTTGTGTTTATATTTATGCTTGCATTTAAATTTATTGACATTCATATTCAAATATATGTATGTACATTTGACTTTATTTTGATATTTGTTCTCGTTTGTTTGCCTCTGTATTTATTTTTATTTATTCTTTATTACCTCCGCCAGAAGGTTATGTTTTTGTCATGGTTTGTTTGTTCGTCTGTCTGTCTGTTCGTCTGTCTGTCTGTTCGTCTGTCTGTCTGTTCGTCTGTCTGTCTGTTCGTTAGTAAGATATCTCAAAAGCGTATGGATGAATTTGGACAAAGTGTCAGGACGTGTCTGACCTGGGATAAGGAACAAATAATTAATTTTGCGGGATAATTTGAATAAAATTCTGGATTCGGGATCTCGGTAATGAAGCCTTTATAGTGCTAGTAAGGGACAACTCAGTTACCATATTTGATAATGATATCCTTACGAAAGTGACTGGCAAGGAAATCGTCGTGGGAAAACGCCTGTTGTTTAAGTAATCATACTAGCTTGGCGGAGGTTTTCGCTCTCGGAGTGTTGGTAGCTTAAGTTTATATTGATATTCGTGTCTTTATATTTGTCTATATTTATCTTTGTATTTGTATTTTTATTAAAGTTTAAGTTATATTCATATTCACACTTTATATTATTGATTTGGTTCGTTGTTGAACACATCATTAAGCGCTTTGTATTTTAAGTTGCATATAATTACGTTAAACATTTTAGTCTACCCGTCAAAGACATACAAGATCGACTTGCCAATCTGTCTTCTGTTGATACCTTGAAAGCCAACAAGGACCTAGTACTGGAGAAAATGAGACTGTACGTGTACCCTGATTTGTCTGGCACGGACCATGCGCTTTTGCTGGCCCTCTTTACCTTTCTACAAGGAAGCTGTGGGGGACTAGAGGTGCTACAGGTATGCAAACGACTTTTGTTAGTGGTAAACGTTATGTCTAATAAGGCTAACGGACATGCTGGGGTAGGGAATGGACACATGAGTCAGCTATGAGGGTAAGTTCACGTTACCCCATACGTCAAGTGATCTTTCCACGCTATAGAGTTGATTTGAGTTCTACGTATTCTCTGAGTTGTGAAATTGTTTTACCCATTAAACTATGACCGTGGACAACATCAAGCATTTCAACATTGACCGCGGAGAATGTCAAAAAATGGAAGGGTTGGAATTGGCATTAAGAAAATTAACGAAATAAGCGCTTGTTTCATCACGTTCGTGCCAAAACTCAGAAACTCTCCATAAGCCTTTCCCAGTTACGCTTACAGTAACAACTTCTAAACTCTCAATAGGTGTCCAAGAACTGAGATTCCTTAAACTTAGGAATACTTTGTTTTTAAATTCATTTTATTATTAATAAACTTTTGTCAATAAAAGTACCCTGTCTCTCCCCCGCCCTGTCTCCGCGGTCAGTCTAAATGTCCATGCTTGTCATTATCATTTTGTATGGAGTTTCAACACATCTTTCTTTTCTGTTGATAAATCAAGGGGGAAATGGACATTCAATCAAGTATAAAGTTTTTAAAAAAACTGAAAGGTGTTGCACCAGGTAAGTAAACCTTGGCTGTATTTTCCTTTTTATTGATGTGTGTTTAACTATCATCCCATTGTTTTGCGAATAGGTGATCTTTTCTGGGATTTAATATCTTTGTGTGAAATCATACATGAAGGTACCCATATTCCCCTTCTAGTGTATTTTCTGCATATTTGATTTTAGTGAGCGAGTACCCAAAGCCAAAATTTGCAACTTTTACACAATGCATAAAATAATTTAAATTAAATTAATTAAGTTATTGCCTTTTCTTTCGTACCCAATTGCACTTTTAGAAAGATGTACACTTTTCCTCACTTTCAGTTCCACGTCCACTACAACTATATGTGTATTTCTCTCTTAGTTTCTCACTTTCCTCCACACCTGGAATTCCATTTGTATTTTACACTTCCCCTTTGATTGCTAGTTTTCACTTTTGATATACAGCTTTCGTTTACATAAATATTAACAATTTGCCCTCAAGTGTCCTTTTTTCACTTACATCAGCGTTTCCTGTTTCACTTGCAGCTGAACGTCCACGGTTATTTTCACATATACCACCAATACCACTTTCAACTACACTACCTCTTCCGTTGCCATGCAACCCTGCACGCCCATTTGTATTGGAACGTGTATTATTATACCTATGTTTACATTTTCGTTTTCACGTGCATTTGGACTTCAGTTTCCATCCCCACTTGCAATTCCGTCTAACCCACACCACGATTCCATTCCTATCGACACATACACCTCAACTTTCATTTACGTATAGACGCTCATTCCTTTTTCCATCAACAGTCCACTTCACTTCGGCTATATCTCTATTTCTCATTTCACGTCTTTTACTTCCACTTCTGTATCAATCCACACCTTCATTTCGATGTACTGTTTCATGTATTCTGCCACCTCCATTTTAATCTACTCTTCTATTTCCACCGAATGTCTCTTGTCGTTTGCACATCTAATTCTGCTACATTTTTACCATCATCTGCAATTACAACACGGATTGCCATCGCCTTTAGTTCCATTTTATAACACCAATCCCGTCAATACTTACACTTCTTTACCCTCGCGTCATATCAAATTGATTACCCATAGCTATAATGGCAATGATAACTCGGGCCAGGAGTCACTAGAAAGTAGAAAAAATGAGTAACTTTACCGCCTTTTAGAAGAAGAGAACAATCCATCTGCGAATTTTCGACCTACAAGGCCTTAGTCATGCGACAGAATAGCCTTGTAGGTCGAAAATTCGCGGGTGGATAGTTATCTTTTTCAAAGGTCGGTAAAGTTACAAATTTACAAATTTTTTTCTACTTTAAAGTTATATATTAGCCCCACGGCACTACAATTTTGTGAATTCAGGAGTAACTAGATTTCTACTCTGCAATTTCTGCTCAAATTTATAATTCCAAGTTTTAAGTAGGTTATTTGGCTTCCATTATATTCGTTATTTATTGAATAGCTCGAAAACTCAAAACATATTTTCACTTGCTTTTTTATCATGTCTGTGCTTCAGGTATCGATTACAAAGCACTTATTCACAGCGGAAATCCTATTCCCATCATTGAGCCATTCTTAAACGATTCCAATATCCAGCAAATCGCCAAACTTGCAGCCAACATACCCTGGAAGGTATGCATATCACTACTTTAATACTACGTCTGACATAGAACAATAATAATACACGGATAATGCAAATACATTTAGAGCTATGTCATATTAAATACTATGTCAAGAAAGCATCTCTGCTTGTAAAGAAAATTTTTATGTTTCCAATGTTTACTGTGTCTTCTTAATTTTAAGCTGAACTCACCCTTATTGCTGTCTTATTCGTCTTCTTTAGTATAAGTGGAACTCAACCTCATTGTTGTTTTATTCGTCTTATTTAGTATATGTGGACATCAACCTCATTGTTGTTTTATAAACTTGTACCACATAGTAAACCATCACATGAGTAGCATAAACGCAAAGCGTAATCTTTCATCTTTCTGGTTGGTAGGAAGGAAATTTATTTACAAATCTGTAACGTAGAGGGTCTTATCGTGTGGTCAAATAAACCTATGTAATATGGTTTTTGTGCTACAAATAGCGACAGTGTAAAGATGTAGTGCGTGCCTTGTTTTTACTTTTCTATTGAATCATATTTTCGCTATTAAATCTGTCTTTACTGTGTTCGCTTAGGAAACAGGCACGTTTCTACCTGCAAGTGCTGTTTACTGTGCTCATATCAAGCGATCGTTTTGGAATCGAGACAAAAAACAACAAGCAACGAAGGTAAAATATATTTTTAATATTTCTGATGACATTTATTAGTGCACTTGCAGTTCTATCGCAGCCTTTCTTTTATGGGCTGGCGTACACGTTAAGCAATACTTGTGCATATTGGAGTCCCCAACTGTAGCCATTTTATAACAATAAATGCACAGCTTTGTACCTTAGAACAGTCCTGTAATGGAGACCATGTTCTGTGTTCTGAATGCCAGTGCGCGCTTGTCTTTTGTTTCTAGTACACAGCTCTTTCGCATTTTTGAGTTTATGAAATTTAATTTATGCAAATGGGTAATAAATATTTCAAATAATATTTCAATTAATTTTTCTGTGAAATCCTTTGTGATTCTTTTGTAATTAAGGGTAGCCTACTGCCATACTTTTAAGAATTAAGATGCACACACAACCTGTGGATGCCAATAGAGGAATTCTTTAAATCTTTGCTGAAAGCTTACCAACGTCCGACAATATATTTGCTTTTGCTTTGTTTCTGCGCCTTTTATTGTGTTTGAATTGTGCAGCTAGGTTTGACTATGTCGTTGTCCTTGACTATCTCATGTCGTCGTTACTTTTGTCAGTGTTTGAACAAGCTGATCCTCATATGCAGTAAGTGGAGTTTATCTACAGGGCCAGAGAGGATACCTACCCCTGCAACAACTATCGGATAGGAGTTTATCGGGGTGTTTTTCTGTTCATATTTAACCATTGGTATAGACAAATTCTATCTGACATGGCTTAAGACTTTGTCACTTTTAGGTCAAACGATAGTTCATGCAAGCATTAGGTAATAATAGGGATAATGATTGTGACAATAATGATAATGATAAGTAGAACTAATTAACGAAAATAATAATAATTATTACAAAAACTGTAGTATTAATGATCAAAATGATAATTACAATAATAATGATAATAACGAAAATAATGGTAATAACAATGATAATAAAAAAGAATGTTTTAACAGGATATAAAACTTTAAAAATTATTAAACTCTGTCAAACAATGTTTATCGTGTATAAAGAAAGAATGATATAGGTTGTTGTTGTTGTTATTACACAGCTCCAGATCCATGAAAGGTCTAATGTGATGGCTATTTATGACGACAGCGAATGATGCTTGCACGACCGCTGCCAACTCTAAGGCATGGTTTTGCGGAGTGGACCCCACCTGTTCCTCTCCCAGCCCTCCTTTCTACTCACCTTAGGCTTGAGACCAAGCAGCGATGAAATTAGAATGCCATTGGTCTTCTCTCTTGTCATAGTTTGAAAAGGTAAAAGAATAATAAGAATGTTTATCTAATTTGTGGGGAGGCTGTGCTGTTGTTTTGTATTCTTTAATGGCAAATACTTTTTCTTCTCTTGCTCAGGGTAACTGGAATCATCAATTCGAACAATGCCAGCGTGTTTTTGCAAAATTAAGTGTGAGTGACTTGATTTCTTTTGTGGACAACATCACTTTTAGCCAACAGGCAATAGACAATCTCCCTTTCGAGGTGAGGCTCAACATTACTAGCAGAAGCTTGAAATACGCCAGACAGCAACGAGGACAAGAGAGTAAGAAGGGATCCGGGACATCGTGTGAAGCGAATGAGTAAGTTTATAGCTTCAAATACCTTACTAATGTGAATATGTAATTTCAGAAGTTGGGGGCTTGAGTCCTGTCATGTAGTAGA